>VMDO01008108.1:51235-86294 GCA_007922755.1 Pedetes capensis | reverse complement strand
AGCTGTACATCCGGGCACTAGAATCTGGCAGGAGTTACAGCTGTGTGTTGTTGTGTTTCCAAATTCTGGCACTTAAATTTCACAAGGAGCACCAAAGGGAATTGGGTAAACCTTATGCCCTTTTTTTTTTTTTTTTGGTACTCCGGGGTTGACCCCAGGGCCTCACGCATACTTTGCAAATGCTCTACTGCTGGGCTGCTCCTCCAGTCCATTTTTGACTTTTTATTTTGAGACAGGGTCTTGCTACATTCTGCAGGCTTCCTCTGGCCTTGAACTTGTGATCCTCCTGCCTCCACCTCCCCAGTCACTGGGATTACAGGCGTGAACCCCGGTGCCCAGCTCAACAACCTTGTTTTTAAAGACATTTTTCTTTTTCTCTTTTTCCTATTCTTTCTTTGTTTTCCTTTTTATTTGACAAAGTCTTGCTAAGTAACGTAGCCCAGGGTGGCCTCATGATCCTCCTGCCTCAGCCTCCTCTGTTCATTTTGAAGTAACGACAGACTCTCCAGCAGCTGCAAAGATAATGGAGAGAGGTCGAGAGAGACCCCCTGGGCCCCTCCACCCAGAGCCCAAAAGCCAGCCAGACCTGACAGTCAGAGCACAGTACCAGAAGCAGGAAGCTGACATAGGCTCCCAGTCATCCTGATTCTTTAAATACACTCACTTTGAAATTCAAATCTCTTTTGAATACCTTTGCTGGCACAGTAGATAAAGCCACCCATCCTGAGGTCTTTAAGGGACGTTTCAGTTCCGTGTAGGTAGGGAAGCAGGACCACCAGATGACCCTTGAGCCTCCAGGGATCTGTCTGCATGAGCAGCAGGTGGGGACCAACCCTGGGGCCTGGAGGAGAGCAGAGCCCAGGTTGTAAAACTGCCCGTTCTACCCTACGCTGAGCTCCTCAGCCGGCTGAACCACAGGAGAAAGCAAACTCAATGCCGAAAACAACCTCCAGCAGGCGTGACGACAGGAGCCTGTTAAATCCTGCTCGGCCAGGGCGTGGGGTTTCCTCAGAATTGTGCAAATGTGGTGTGGAAGTCACTCTGCTGGCTTGCAGGGCGAGCTGGGATGGGCACCTTTATGATCTCTTATATATTTATGTCATTAAGTTGGATGCCTCGGTGCCCATAGCAATTGAATCTGTGTCATGTGAACTACACGGAGAGACCCCGGGTTTCCATCTGGTCGATGGCGAAGTGTGAGACAACATTCCAACCGCTGCCAAAGAATGCGGAATTTCCATTCCACCCATCGTATATTTGGTTTTCTTCCAACAGTTCTCTGGTAAAATAAAAGAAATGAAATCTCAGCTGTTTATAGTTTTCTCCTTTGAGTTGAAAGACATGCCTAGGGGTTCACGGTGTGCCCACAGGAGCCCCGCCCTGCCCTGGTCATGACCCTGCCCAGCCTCCTGAGACCCCACCCATGTAGGTGGGGCTACTGCCTCCAGATGCCCATCACTCAAAGCAGCCGTTTTATTAACGCTGGTGCACTTTTCTATGTGTGTGTGTGCGTGCGCGTGTGTGTCTATAATGTGCTTATTTAATAATTGCCAAAATATTTAGACTAGGGTCATGTCCAATTGGTCAACTGTATTGTGACTGCTTTTGTGGATTTTTGTTTTTTAAATTGCTTTCTGTTAAACATGTCCATAATTCTCCCCACAGACTATGTTTGTATAAACTGCAATTTAAAAACGTAAAGGATGACTTGAATTAGTTGTTTTAATGTTTTATTCTTTTATCTGTTTGTTTTATTGGTTATTCTGCTGCCTAATGACCTTTTTGTTTTTATAACTGCTGGGGAGGCCCCAGGACTCTTGCACTGTAGCTAGGTCCCCAGCTGGCTGCTGCGCACTTGAGTTTATTATAGACACTTGGGTTCTGAGTAAGTTGTATTTGAATATGGCCAACGTGATTGTTTCTTTCTATTCTTATCCTAAAAGAAAAGATCCTGTCTGGCATCTTCTAGTTGTACCCTCACATCTGCCTCTCTAATAAACTTTATATTTTTCTCAGTGTTGTGTATTTTAAGTGATTTTTCTCCTTTCCAAGAAAATCATGCTGTGTAATGAGTATTTAACTCTTTCATCTCTAGTAATGGGGAATTTCCTAGCCAAATGCTTTTTAAAAATTCTGCCTCCCCCCTTACATGGTGCCGCCTGCCCTGTCCTTACCCTGCGTGTCCCCCAGGGCTTGAGGAGTCTTTCTCTCGTGTCTTCTCTACTTTCTCACGATGAAGAACTTTCACTGTGTATTGCTCAGTGGACAGGGTGACAAGTTTTCATTTCTATTAAAGAGCGTACGTTTTACGGCTAACACATCAAGAGATTCAGTGGGAGAGAGAATTGGGCCTTGGTGCCCCTCACACCTTTGGGAAGCCGAGCCTTTCTCTCTCTCAGGAAGTAAATTCAGAGCCAGGCATGGTGGTGCATGCCTGTAATCCCAGCACTCAGGAGGCTGAGGCGGGAGGATCACGATCCAGGCTGGCCTGGGCTGCATCATGAGACCCTGTCTCAAAAAAAAAGAAAAGGAGGCGGGGGGATTCAGGGGCTGGGCCACAGCTCAGTGGCCGAGCATTTGCCAGCTGTGTGCAGAGCCCTGGGCTCAATCCCCAGCACCACTGCCCAGGAAAGTCAGTTAATTAGAAAGACGAGCTGGGGTCCTCAGCTATGAACCAGCAGCAGCGCTAGCTGGGACTGCAGAGCAAAGAGTGAAAGTTCCTTATCGGGACGCCCCGTAACCAGCTGCTGTTTCCCCCTCCCCTGGGCGAGCAGTTTGCCCCTCTGCAAAGTGCTGGCCCCTGGCCTACAGCCACCTCTAACTCCAGCTCTCCTCTTTTTGTGTTGTAGATCCCTAGAGGTGGCGCCCATGGTCAGAGCCCAGCGAGCGTCCCCAGGAGAGGAGCCACCAGCGGTCCGGCCTCCTTGTCCCCACAAGCCTCCAGCGTGGCCAGGGCTGGCTGGGCGTCCTCCAACCACCTGCAGCCCCCTTCTTCCCTACAGCATGCTACCCGTGGCCCGGCCTACTCCGCTGCAGTGTGGCGGTCCCACGGTCACCTTCATCGCTCCAGCCCCCACTCATACAGGCCACAAAGACAGCGGGGCATGCGCCCACCTCTGCCTGCTCCTTCCGCGCCCCAGTCCCCCCGTGGTGCCCTTGGCCGGTCCTTGCACATTTCCCACTGTGCCTTCTGTGAACGTCGCCTCTCGTCTCCGGGCGACAAACGGAATCTGGGCAAGGAGGGCCAGGCGCGCAGCGGGTGGACTGGGCGTCTTGAGTCGGCCACGCGCCCCAGAACTGGTCAGCAAGTGCTTCCTCCTCGCGAGGCTCTACTGAGCATCCAGGGTCCCCTCCTGGCTGTGGGCTTGAGTCGTCCTCCACGCTGACCCCGTTGCACCTTCTCACCTGAGAGGGACCCTAGCAGGCCTGGACTCCCCCACCCGTCCTCCGTATCCACCGCACTCAGAGCCCCATCAGCCGTGGCCCAGGAAGGTCCACACGGGAGGTCCACCTCCAGCTCATGGGCTGGTCCTGCTGTCTGCCCCCCATCCACCCTTCCTGAGGAACATCCGAGCCCACCTGCCACACCATCTGCCTGTCCACGAGAACCACAGGCCGTGGCACTTTGTGACCAGGTGTCTCGCCTCTGCATAGCTCATGGCAAAGTGAATGCGCCTCCTCCTCCTCCCGGGAGCCGCCAGGGTAGCACCTTAGCATCTTAGCGTGTTTGTCACCAAAGACCGCATGCCTCTTCGGGTCCTTCAAGTGACGCTGTGGCCACCGCTTCTGCCCTCGGTCCTGGGCTCTGCAGGCCCTGCAGAATTAATTGAATTTGCCTCAGGGGCTAAGTTCCCTTCCCCCCATCTGGATCTCTGAGGGGAAACTGAGGTCGCGTAGCCTGTGGCCGCTCATGCCTTGGCTCTGCGCGCCTTTTCTCCTTATTTGGTACAGACACAGAACGCTGTGGCCCGGAGTATGTGAAGGAACCCGAGGGTGAGACAGCAGGCTGGGGACCCTCTTGCCTGGCTCATCCTGGCTCGTGGAAACAGGGGGTCACCTCAAGCAGCCTCAGTTCTTCCTGATGTTTCTGAATCTAACACAAGGGAGTGTCACGGGAGCCAAAGGGACAAGAACGGTAAGGACAGGTCCTCAGGGCAGGACCCATCTTTGCTCATGGTTCGTAGAATTAGGCCATCGTTTCCTCAGCAGACTAGGCCCCACCACACCGCACCCTTCACAGCAGCTCCTCAAGCCTCCGTGAGCAGAAACCACGGCAAGGACCTGCGGCAGGGGAGCAGCGGAGGAGGAAGTGGCCTCGGGTTTAAGAGGCCAGTGAGCGAGCGTGAGTCTCCTCGCTCCTTCTTCCCCAGAAGTGGCGAAGTCCAGGGCGCTGAGCACTGCCGCCAGGGCCTCCACAGGGCTGTTCCAGGAGCCACTCTGTTCCCCGGTGCAGGGGGCCCCATGGCCACACCCCCGGCAGTCACGCAGAGCCAAAAATGGCTCTGCGGAGGAAACCGAAGCCACGTGCCCAAGGCTGAGGAGTGGGGGGGCTTCACGTCCGGCTCTGAAGATCACCCCGTGCGCAGCTCATCCAGCTCCTGTCTGTGGGCCACCAGGCAGCTCAGGAACCTCCACACGTCGCCAAGTTGGCCGATCCCTCTCTCCACTCCACCAGGATGGTTCTTCCAAATCCCAATGCCAGAGCGCGGTGACGCATGCGCGCCGCATCTTTCCTGTTAAGGGTCAGGATCGATTCATTTCTTGCAACGTGGGGGGGAAAAGGATAAACTGCATTGCCTTGATTTTAACAACTGCAAGCCAGTTTCAGACGTGCTCGCATTCGTCCCTCCCTGCACTTTCCTTTCCTTAACCTTCTGTGTCACCCGTGTCCAAAAGAATGGAAAATGAGGCCTTTCAGATGGTCGCCCTGGCCGTTTGCGTCCTTGCCGTTCTTGGTGGCTGTGTGGAACCAGCAAAGTGGGACTGGGACCGGCTGGGCTTGTTATCCTCTGACAGTTGAAGTAGATCATTTATCCTAGGATCTTACGGTGGAATCATTTCTGTCTTATCACAGACCGGCTTCCGGAGAATAGAAACATGGAATTTGCCATGAGTTCCCCATAGCTCCCTGGAATCCACCGCCTGTCACTCCCCCAGCGCCGTGAGAATACTGTTGTAAGAATGACTCATTTTTTAAAAAACAACCTGCCCTGAAAATGACTTAAAAACAAAATGAAAGAGGAGCTTGTCATTTACCCAGATTTTCCTTTGCAGGATGAGAGAAAAATAAAGTCAAAGAGGCGCGCGCAGGCGCCCTGGGATTCTCCTCCCGGCTGACTCCCCGCTGCTCGGGGATCAGCCCATTGCTTGTCTAACCAGCCCAGCACAGAGGCCTCTGACGCCTTTTGGTAGCATCTGTCATCACCGTAGGAAGTTTACACCACATAAGAGTTATGTCCACGCCAGTATTTTTCCAGAAATTGTGACTTCACGTTTCTTATCGGCTTTGCCTCCTGTACTTAGAACATCCAAAAACTTTCATAATGATTAAAAGTTCTGTTTTAACCTGACATTGAGCACCTTTAAACGTGTGTGTGTGTGTGTGTGTCGCACTAATTCTAAACTTTGGAGGCACGGCGGTGTCGTAAAGGCCCATTGCCACTGTTAAAGGTCCTGGTTTTGCCCATTTGTCTCTGGAGATGAAATTAAACCAAATCAAATGCCTCCATTGGAAGGCTTCTGTTGACCTTGTAACTATGTGTTAATCCTCTAAATGTCAAATAAAACGTAACCCCCTGCGTAGAATCCCACGACTCTTTTGTTGCATGAAGAGAGGTCCCTCGTCACAGAAGCTGCATGGTGTGGTCAGAAGCCCCGGGGCGGAGGGCCGGCGTGTGGTCCTCTCTGCCACGGGTAGACTGTGGAAGCTCAGGACGAGTTATGTCTGCTCAGGCATGGGCTTGAGACCTAGACAGCTGTAAAAGCCACTTCCACTCACCGGAAAGGCTGACTTAACATCAATGTGGAATTCCGCCCGAGCGGTGGAGTCCGCGCTCACGAGTGGGAGGCGCTCTTCTGCAGGCAAACTCAGCCGCTGGTGCTGTGGCTTCCAGGGACCCCAGTGCGTGCGTGAGGTGGTCCAGTCAGAGCATGGTCCAGTCATTTGCTTGGATGATCCACGTCACAAGTGCGGAGGCCCTTCTCTTCGGTGGCCTGGTTTCCCGAAACTGCAGGCCACAATGAGCTGGCTTGGACTGTTTTCAAGAGCCGGGGCCCTGTACCCGGGGCCCCCTGGCTGCATGAAATGGGAGGCCCAGGTTCCACAGCCAGTGGTGCATTTCGCTCCTGCCTCGGCGGGGAAGGTATGACGGGGTGTGCCCGCACCTGTGTCCTACGGGTTTTTAAGGCTGTTTTAGGAAAACAGGTGTCCAGGGAATGAGAGATGGACAGCTACTCCTTGCTTGGCTCTCTGACAGGCAGGAGGGGAGGCCCTCAGTATCTTCCCTCAAGGGTACGGGGCTGGCTTCTGGGGGGACCCCCTCCCCAGCTCCTCCTGGAAGGCTGCTGCCTTTAAGGCCAGCAGGTTGGTGTCAGGTGTTAAAACTCAACAGTCAAGAAACAGTAGCCACCTGGGTCCCACGGGCATCCCTGTCATCCCAGCGATCGGGGAGGCCAAGGCAGAAGGATCGTACATTTGATGCCAGAGGCAGCCTGTTTAACTTAGCAAAACCTTCTCTCTAGATAAAAAGTAAAAAGGGGGCTGGGGGGCTGGGGCTTAGTGGGAGAGCACTTACAAAGCATGTGTGAGGCCTTGGGTTCAACCAGCCAGGACTGTAAAAAAAAAAAAATAATAATAATAATGGGTCATGGTTCTTAGAGTGGCACAAGGGAGGCCAGCGAAGCCCACTGTCCTCATGGAAAGCCTCTCTCCAAGGTGTCAGCAGAAGACCAGTTTGGGAAGACACTTCCAGCACGTTCTTTCTGGACTTGACCCTCATCTCGGAAGAGCTGCACAGTCTGACAGTCTGGGTAAGAGCTGTCTCCACTGGCCTGCTCTGAACCTGCCTTCCCTGAGCACCTCGCCGGCCTGGAGCTGCCTGCGCATGTGCCATGGGGCACTCCCCGTTGGACTCAGGTCCCGCACCCCATCCCACACAGGGCGCCCACGTGGGGCTCTGGGCGGCAGGCTGTGAGCTGTTGCACAGTCAGTGATGTGGTACACCGGGAAATTGTCTCAAAGATGTGGGTTTCAAACGGCCAGCAGAAGCTTCTGACTCAGGCTCAGGGAGGCGCAGACCGGTGGGGCAGGCTCCTCCGGTAGGTCTGGAAATGCCAGCAGGCCCGGCCACCCCAGCCACTCCCATCTGCCCTGGCCGAGCCCAGTCCTAAGGCACCGTGTTGGAAGGGGTGGTGGCGGCCCCTAGTGGAAGCTGAGGGCAGAGCGCAGTGAGCGCCTCTAACCAGGTGATTAAGTATGAAGCAGAAGTGGGGGGAGGTTCAGTATGCCCTGTCCTTTCTGCCTTTATTTGAGGTCCTGGTAATGCAACTTGGACCTCATACATGCTAGGCAAATGCTCCACCACGGATCTGCACCCCTAACTCAATTTGTCTTTTCTCTGAGTCAAGGTCTTACCATGCAGCCCAGGCTGGCCTCAAACCTGTGATCCTCCCTTTTCAGCCTCCCACATGTCTGTGGGATGTGCACCACCAGGCCCGGGCTACTTTTTAAGTTACAGCAAGGAAGATTCTGAAATTGCAAATCCACGTGGGCAGGCTGCAAGCCAAACCCTCACCTGCTGCTGCCAAAGATGGATCTTGTGGGTCTCGTGAGCGAAACAGCAGGAGGCGGCTGGATAGTGAAACATGGCCATCTTAGCTTGGAGGGCATCAGTGTCCCTGGGCTCTGCCCACCACCTCGGTGAGGCCTTTCTTCCCTGGTCCAGTGTCCTTTCCTCAGAGGTCTGAATTAACATGCAAAGGCAGCCAACTGGCACCCAGCAGCCCTTTTGTGCCTTGAGTTGCATCCAGTGCCTGTTAGCCCTGATTTAAACACTTGCATCTCGGTCCAGTTGGTATTAGTGAGTGACGTCAGCTGAGGACATCTCAGAGCCACAAAAGGACAATGCCAACAGAAAGGCTCCCATGTGTCTTTGTCCTTAGAGCTATGGGCGAAGAGCTGCAGGAGAAAATGGACTTATTCTCTGTTGGCCTGGGAAGCAGCTGGGTAGAGGAAGAACTTTCTGGACCCACAGCGTCCTGCTGGGGCGCCTACCTGCAGATGCAGCTCTCCAGACACACCTTTATCTGGGCTGTTTGTTGGTGTCAAATCGAAAGAAAAGCTGGACAGCATGTCCCCACGCATGCCTGGGACAGCCTGCCAGGTCACTTGGTCCACACACGGCTCCTGCTGATGCTTCCAAGCAGGTCCCCTGCACCGTTGCTACGGTGAACGCAGTTCTCTCTGGAGGCAGAGGACGGCTGCCGGAGCCCTGCTTCCTTCCCCAGGCTCTCAGGTCAAATCAGACCGTGTTTGCCCTGGGCTTAAAATAGAACAGGGGTCAGCAGCGCCAGGGGCTGTGTGGGCGACCCACGTGGTGCAGGGGGTGAGCAGAACCGCAGGCAGATGGGACCCCCACACGCTCTCAGGTGCCACGGTCCCCCACCCGGCCGTGTCTGGCTCCACTGGAAGGTGCTGCAGGGGCTGCTCCAGGCTCAGGCAGGGGAGGAGCCAACCGCAGGGTGAGAGAAGTCCGTGCCCTGCCTCCCTGGGCACAGCCCCCTTCCTGGCTCCCGCTCAGCCGAGGTGCAGGACCACACACGCCTGCCTGCGCTGTCTCCACATTCCAGACCTGTGTGACCCAGGCCCCTGAGAGCTGGGAACAACGTCAAGGGGAAGTACCCAGGAAACGCTACCTACCTGTTTCTACCTCGCCTTCCCCTAGAGCAAGAGATGGAACCCTCCAGACAAAACTCCACGCTTGACTCCCGTGTCACACAAGAAGAGCCAATCAACAAAAACGTGAGGGAGTTCACGCATATAACCCTCAACTGTGAGCACAGCTAGGAATCCTGCTCCCAGAGGCATCCAGGTGCACGCGCTCGCATGCATGCACTCTGCTCATGCGCGCAGTATGACTACAATGACACGCACTCCACTCACGTGTGCAGTGTGACTACAATGAAAAGGGAGCCCGGGGAGCCTGGGGATTTAGGGCCAGCCCAGGCACATCGTGAAATCCTGTATGGAAGAGAGGAGGAAGAAGCGGAGTGAAGCGCGGGCCGGGGGACACCTGTGGGGTGGGGCCCTGGCTGGGGGCCCAGGGGTTGCCACACCCCTGGTGGCAGGTACAGCTGATGTGGGACGGGAGGTCGCACATGTTTGGTTTGATGCTGGGGTGGAACCCACGCCCCATCCTTGCTAAGAACATGCTCTCTGAGCTACACCTCCAGAATCTTCAATTTCTCTCTCCCCTCAAAGGCCAACTGCCTGCACCGTAGCCCTGTGGCATCCGATCCCATCAGATCTCGGAAGCTAAGCAGGGTCGGGCCTGGTTAGTCCTTGGATGGGAGACCGCCTGGGAATACCAGGTGCTGTAGGCTTGGGAGAAGGACCTGGCACCCCCTCCCAAAAATCAATCTGCCATTGAAAACCCTATGAACAGCAGAGAAGCACTGACAATAGTGTTTCACCTGGTGTACAGAGGGTCACTCACTATGAGTTGGATACCGACTTGACGGCACCTAACAACAACAAAATCAAAGGCCAAAACATGCTCACCCCCGAGCTGCAGGGTGACCCAGGCAGTGCCCCAGGCCAGGGAGCCCGTGGGCACTGGCTGTGAGAAGGCAAGGCAGGCCCTCTGTCAAGGTGAGAAGCCTCTTCTGCCTGCAGATGCCCCTCCCATGCAGGGCCACTGTCACCCTAATCCCCTGGACTCTATCAGACCCCGCCCTCACGGTGCAGAGGTTCCGACCCGTCCCCTCCCCTCCCCTCCCCTAACAGAATTAACTGGGGCTGAGGCAGAGGCGACAGAATGGCGGTGGAGGACGCATCTGTGTTTATTACAACATCCTGAACACAAACAGGCCACGCAGACCTGGGGCCAGGTTACAACCCGCACGCGGACTCTAGTCACCGGCAGCGCGCGTGGCCCGAGGGCTCTGGGGCAGGGTCACGGGTGCAGCAGCAGCTTCCATTAGGGCAGGGTCAGCATGACAGGTCCTAGAGCACCTGGGTGCTGCAGGCCCGGCCGGGCTGCCACACGTCTCCAGGGGGGCCCGGAGGCCATGCCTCGGGGCCCAGCATCCGGGCCTCCCCAGGATCACCTCAGCCATGCTGCTCCCTCCAGGGGCGACGCCTCCAGCAACATAGTGGCTGCGTGTGGTGGCCTCAGCCCACGCCTCCCGGGCCTCCTGGGTGGGGAAAGGTGCGCTGCCACCCCTGGCTGCCTGGAGGCTACGCCGGCAGCAAGTGACAGTGAGAGGTGCCTGTTCCTCCCAATGCACAGGGGCCCTTGGAGGACAGGTGGCAGGGGACAGTTGCCTCCAGGGGCGCTGCCTACCCCAGAAAGCTGCCCCTCAGTCCCAGCCCTGGGAGTCCAGTGTCGGAGGGCCTCGGGGCAGATCAAGCAGGCCCGGGGCCCAGGAGCCACATGGTGACAGCCAGGAGATAAGAGCCGGCCAGCAGAGAGGGCCACGGGAGCCCTGGGTCGCAGGGTCCGCCCCTCTGCCTCCAGCATGGCTGGCTCCCTCTGCACAGGCCTGAGGGGCAGCACAGAGCTCCACAAACAGGAGCTGGGCCTGCTGGCAAGAGGGCAGGCGTGGGGGACACAGTGGTGACAGTGACTGATGTGGGCACTGCCAGGACAAAGAGCAAATGGGTGCCACAAGGCCGGGGAGGGTGTGCGCCCTGGCGCGGCCTTCCTCACTGGCCACAGCCTGTTTGGCTTAAGGCCGTGGCCGCCTGGGCTCCGGGGGCACAGATGCCCTCTGGGGCGGGGGACAGCAGGCGTGGAGGGCTGGCCCCGAGTCACATGGCCCGGGTCTCGGCCTCGATCTTCTGCTCCCCGTGCAAGCTGTCCAGGTCCTGCAGCTGCGCCACGCTCTGCCGGATGGCAATCTCGGGGCCGCCCCCGTACAGGTTGTTCAGGTAGGTCCACGTCTCCTCAGAGATCTGCCCGTAGTCAGCGCCTGCAGGGCACAAGGCACGCACCCAGGTGGAGCGCAATTCATGCCCTGGGCCTGCGGGAGGCCACCGTGCTGGGCAGTGAGGCCCGGAGGGAAGGCAGGGCCACCACGGGCTTGGACGCAAGTCGGCCACGTGGAAATCCCAGGATGGCCCAGGGAAGGGCCTTTTTTTTTTTTTTTTTTTGCAGTACTGGAGGTTGAACCCAGGGCCTCCTGCCTGCATGCTCTACAAGTGCTGGACCACTGAGCTGCACCCCCAGCCCATTTTTTTTTTTTACTTTTTGAGACAGGGTCTTGCTAAGTTATGCAGACTGCCTCTGGTCTCGAACTTGTGATCCTCCTGCCTCTGCCTCCTGAGCCACTGGGATTCCAGGCATGTGCCACCATGCCCAGCTCAGGGAATAGCCTTTCTGCTAAGGGATTCGGAGGGTGCCTCTCTGACTGCTGGCCCTTGTTTCCTAGAGCTGGAGTTGACACACAGCCAGGCCTGCAGAGGGCAGAGGCTCAGGAGGACCCTCATAGAGGCTGAGCCCCTGGACTACTTCTTGGTCCCTGGACTTGGGTGGGCATCTCAGCCTGAGTCTGAGACAGGTGGTGAGTGGGGCTCCTGGAAGGATGGGCACGGGGTGGGGACCTGGCAGGGGCAGAGGGCAGCCTTCCAGGGCCAGGGCCGGGCCCGCAGCACAAGACTCACCCTGCCTCAGCTGGACGTGGCCGCTGCCTTTGACCTGCACGATCCTGCTGTTGTCGATGGGCCCGGGGGGCTCTGGAACACATGGGGCCGAGGCTCAGTGCCTCTGGGCCCACCTGACCTGAGCAGAGCCCTCCTCCAACACCTGCACCCAAAAGGCCAAGCAGGGCCTGGTGCTGGGGCGGAGGCCAATGGGGAGGCAGTGGGGGCACCGAGGCTCCTCGCCTGAGCCTGAGCCAGGGGGCCCTTGGGACCCCCAGACTCAGCAGAGGGCATCTCAGGGTGGGGGCACAAGGTCATTTCTGACTCCAGCAGTGGGCGGGCAACGTCCTCATCTCTGTGGCAGCTTCCATGGGCCCCACAATGTCACCTAACCCTCAGCCATCGACCCTGAGGCTTGGGCAGGGGAAGTGACCAGCCCAGGTCAGAGCCGGCTATAGGCGAAGCTGGCGTCCCCAGAGCTGAGTTCTCAACCACGCCCACCCCTGCCTGGCTCAGCCAGTGAGAGGGAAGCTGCTGATGGCCTGGGTGCCCTGCCCAGATGGCAGGGGACAGGCTGAGGGCTGCCTGACGCTCACCTCCAAGCAGGAGGCGAAGGCCCAATGCATGGCCCCCAGGGCCCCGTCGCCCTGCTGTGCCCCAGGGCTGGAGTGGCCCAGGGCCGGGCTCTGCTGCCCTTGGCTGGGGAATGTGAAGGACCCGGGCAGCTCCCTGTCACGGGGCCTGCTTCCATCTCTGTAAGTCCCAGGAGTCGGAGCCTTTGCTGAGGGTCTAGAACCAGCCACCACGGAGGGCGGCGGGATCCCAAGGATAGGGCCTTGCGGGGGGAAGGGCACTGGCCCCGGTGTCAGCAGGGACCGTGTGGGGACAGCCAGGGTGGAACAGGGACAGGGTCCTGGCACAGCCACAGGGAGGGCAGCAGGGGCAGCTGGGACTGGCAAGAGCAACCGGCTCTCTGCTCGTCTCTGGAGTGGGCGTTGCAGACCTGCAGGCCAGGGCCTCGTGTGGACGCCGCTGCCTGTGGGAGGCCCTGAGCCCGCCCGCTGGCTGAGCACCCGGCACGGCGGTGTCACTCACCATTGTCCTTGCCCTTGACGAAGGCCTCCCACTCCCGGAACCACTGCATGCTGATGCAGTAGATGACCCCGGGCGACTCCTCGGCCTGGAACGCCTTGTTCAGCTGGGCAGGCGGGGCAGGTGGAGGGGCAGGTTAGCCCTCTTTCCGTTGCAAACCCACCTCCCCACGGCCGCCCAGCCCCGACCCCGACCCTCCAATACTAGACACCCAGGGCAGAACCTCAAGGACTCTCCAAGTCCAAAGCAAACAGGTAATCGCACCACCTCGTGGCCACTGTTCACACTGGTGAATCTTCTCGGTAACTATCAACCCTGACAGAGGTCGCAAATGTTATTTTCACCCACTTCACGGATGTGCCCACTGCTCACGTTGTCTGCTATACTTCTGACAGGTCCTATTTACTAATTTTTTGGTGCTGCTGACAGAGCCCAGGGCCTCGTATGCACTACCCAGCCCCTCTACTGCTGAGCTGCATCGCAGCCCAGACAGTGTCTCTTTGTGGTTTTGTTTGGGATTATTATTATTATTATTATTATTATTATTATTATTATTATTGTACTGGGGTTTGAACTCAGGGCCTTGTGCTTGCATGCTTTGCAAGTGCCAGACCACCAAGCTGCACCCTCAGCCCATTTTTTTGTACTTTTTTTGAGGCCGGGTCTTGCTAAATTACACAGATGGCCTCTGGTCTCAAACTTGCAATCCCTCCTGCCTCTGCCTCCCAAGCCACAGGGATTACAGGCATGTGCCACCACACTCAGCTTATTTTTGGATTTTTGAGGCAGGGTCTTGCTGTGTATCCCAGGTTGTCCTGGAACTCACTAAGTAGACCAGGCTGGCCTTAAACTCACGTCAGGCCTCCTGCCTCAGCCTCCCGAATGCTGGGATTAAAACTTGGGCCAACGCGCCCAGCTTGACAGTGTTCCTTTCCAATAGCCATGATGCACAAGAGTCCCTTAAAGCTTCTCTCCAGCCACCTGTTAAGTGACCTGAGGCTGATCTGGTGGGCAGCAGTGGGGAGGGACAGTGGCCCTGGCCCCCACGACTGCTGTGGACAGAGCCTCTTCCCTAACTGGTTTGGCCCTGTGTCTTCTGCACAACTCGCTCTTTTCACTTTCTGCTTGTCACAGGCAACGTCCCCATCCATGTGAGGAGCCCAGGGGTCCCCGGAGGGCCACTCTGCTCCCCAGGAAGTTATTCCGATTGTCACCGGCATCTAGCAGGCAAAGGCCAGCAGCCGCGCTAACCATCCTAGGAGGCCCAGCACAGCCCTCGTAACAACGACCTGCTCCGGCCACGTGGAGCGAGTCCACACCACTCCACTGAGCCCCAGGCCTCCTGCCAGCCAGGCCGTCTCCTCCCACTGCCCCTCTGCTGTCCCAGGCAGCTCTCCTTCCAGCAGAGCTCTCTTGTCCCCGCGTCCCCGTGTCCTAGGCTGAGGCCGGAAGATGTCCGCACGCCACCCCTGCCGGCACGCACCTTGATGAAGGTGTCGATCTCCACCCTCCGGCGCTTGGCCAGCGCCTCGATCTCCACCTGGCAGACCGAGCACACGTACAGGTGGTTCACAGCAGGGCCGCCCCCGAACCTGCAGCGGGGAGACAGAGGCGCAGACTGGGGGAGGGCGCACGCAGAGAGACGGCTGCCCTTGGGGCTGCGCCTCCTGCTCCCCAGCAGGACCCCCTCGAGCTCAGTGCTCAGCCTGTGCCCTTGGCCGCCTTCCCACTGTGCCACGAGCCCCGCCGCTGGCGAGGGCCCGGCAGAGCACCTGCGTCACGGACGAAGGGCAGCCCAGCGCTCCGCTTCCTGTCTGAGCCGCCGGGCTGAAGCTGTGTGGCCTAGAGCTGCCCTGACCAGAGCCTGAGGACAGTATCACAGGCAGGCCTCAGGGAGGCGCGCTTGGGGCCCCACAGGACCCGAGGGCTCATCTTCCTGTGAGCCCCTGCTGTCCCCATTGGCATCAGGCAGGGGAAAGGCTGCGCCTGCCCAGGGCCAATGGGGCAGGGGGAACTGCTAGCCTCTCCCTCCTGACTGCTCAGAACCCCTTGCCTCGAGGTAGACCCCACCCTCAGGGCTGCAGAGGGCCTGGGCTGGGCTGCAGTGGACGAGCCGCCTGCTCTCGGCCTTGACGCACTTGACCTTGCAAGTCTGCAGCTACAGCAGTGACCTTCACCCTGCTGGCCCCACACAAAGCCACCTGGCACTGCTGGGCGCGATGGCGCACACCTGTAATCCCAGCGGCTGGGGAGGCGGAGGCAGGAGGATCGCAAGTTTGAGACCAGAGGCGGTCTGCGTAACTTAGCGAGACCCTGTCTCAAAAAGTAAAGAAATGGGCTGGGGGTGCAGCTCAGTGGTCCAGCACTTGCAGAGCATGCAGGCGCGAGGCCCTGGGTTCAACCCCCGGTACCACAAAAAAAAAAAAAAAAAGCCACCTGACATTGACTGGGGAGGGTGGAGGCTCAGCCACCCCCTCCCGCCCTACAGCCGCACCCCTGGGCTTCCGGGCGATGGCCACAGGCTTTCCAGGTGCCAGTGTCCGATCTCCTGTGACCAGAAGGATCCAGTAGATTCCCCCGAACCATCATGTCTTTTCCAACATGCCATGCAGACAGCAGGCCCCTGAGGGGAGCCCAGTGGGCCGCGGGGACCACCGGTCCTGCCTGCCCCCACCAGCGCAGCCGCCTCACCTGTTGTACAGGTGCTCCCAGACGTTCTGCGGCAGGATGACCACCAGGTCGTCGATGTAGTGGTATTTGTTGGGCGGGATGCCTGCGGAGGAAGGCACGGGGAGAGTGGGCCCCCATCTCCGCCCTGCGGCCTCCCCAGGGGCGGCGGCTCACCTCCGTGGGCGCACAAGAAGGTGTGGTTGGTGATGGGCCCCGGCTCGGCGAAGGTGTTGAACTTGTTGAGCCACTCCCGGGACACGTAGAAGCGCAGGAGGCCCGGCTCCCGCATGGCGGCCAGGGACACCACCTGCTGCCGCTCCCGCACGGCCTCCTCGCTGCTCTTCCTAGGGTGAGGGCGAGCGGCTGGGCACCAGCCCGGAGGCGCTGGGGTGCGCAGCCACCAGGGGGCGTTGGCGGCCGGGCTCCTCCCCCCGCCCCTCGCCGACCCTCCCACCGCCGGCCACTGCGCGCGCGGGGCGCACCTGTAGAAGAGCACGTAGGCCTCGGCGTTCTGCACCACTGTCTCGTGGACCTCGGTCACGTACTGGTCGTCGAACTCGTACCACTGCCCGTTGATGACATTCTGGCAGTAGGCGATGTAGTGCCCGCCTGGCGGGGGAGCGGAGGGTTAGGGACCTGCGGGAGACAGGGGCGCGAGGGGCGGCCGCCCCGACCCCAGACTCACTGCCTGCCGTGCCGTGGTGGCAGATGACGGAGAGGAGATCGTAGGTGGTGACCTGGGACGTGCACTCCTTGGCCAGGAAGGGGCGCAGGTCGAGGCCCTCGAGGGGGAAGGAGACGTGGCTGCTGATCTTGAAGGAGAACATCACCTCGTGCCGGAAGCGCTTCAGGTGGATGCACAGGATCTGGGCGAGAGGGGGCGCCGTCCCCCCAGGTCATCCTGACGGGGACGCTTGGGGCGGGGCCTCATGCACAGGCCCAGGGGCTCCGTGGGGCAAGGCAGGGAACCCCAGGGGGAGCCGGGTGGCAGCTTTTCCTTGCAGGATGGCCAGGCACCTGGTGGGTCCCTATGGCAGGCAACTGCCACTGACCCTAGGTTTACTGTACAAGAATCCTCACAACCTGCTCTGTGGCGCCGACGCCTAGAAGCTTCACCACAAAGCTTCCGGAACCTCGCCAACGCCATCCTGGAGCCACAGGCGGGTCCCTCTCCCAGTTACCTGGGCCGCAAGAGCTGTGCTGGCCCAGTCTGGCCCGTTCCCTCAAGGCCCTGTCCGTCTGGGCCTCCTGTCCCTCCGCAGGGCTGGGGGCAGCTATGCCCCTTGGGTCTCCCCACAAAGAGGCAGCCTGTGATGGCCACTGCTGTCCTCCTCCAGGCTGCCCTGGACGCCTCTCGCCTGATCATGTGGGGCCTCAGCAAATCCACTGAGTGACGTGTGAGCCAACGCCATGACAGAGGGCACGAGACAGACAGCACCCAGCCCGGACTCAAGGCCGCCCAGGGCCAGCCCTGCATGGCGGCTTCCCGGGCAAAGATAAGCAGCTCCGCGGCCCCCTCCGCGCAGGGGTCCCCGAGCAGGGCTTAGAGAAGGAGCCCACACAGGTCACCACGGCTCGCTCACCTCAGGCAGCCGCAGGACTTTGCAGTACTTCACGCCGTTCCGCAGCCTGGGGAGGAGGCACAGCAAGGACAGTCAGGGTCTCAAGCAGGCCCCCGACCCTCGTCACCTTGAAGGCCGGCATCGGGCTCTCCGGGGCACCCGGGGCAGTGTGGAAGCAGGAGCGCGGTGGAAATGGGAAGTTAGGGAGAAGCCCCCAGAACACACGTACTTACTTCTTACACCGTTCACAGCTGTACATGTTGTCACCTGGAGCAGAAAACGAAGGGTCAAGGTTAGTGGACAGAGGGAACAGGGAGAGAAAAAGCCGACGTAATGATTTGTGTCTAAGATAAAATCTGGAGCAGGGCATGAGGGCGCACGCCTGTAATCCCAACAACCCTGGAGGCTGAGGCAGGAGCAGGGCAGGCCAGAGGCAGCCTGCGCAATTTAGCGAGACTCTGTCTCAAAATAAAACAGGAAAGAGGAGTTCGGGTGCTAGGTACAAGGGCACAGGCCTGTAATCTCAGCAGTGCAGGAGGCAGAAGCAGGAGGACCACACATTTGAGGCCAAAGGCAGCCTGTATATCTTAGCACGACCCTGTCTCAAAACAAAAAATGGGCCGGGGGTGCAGCTCAGTGGTGGTAGAGCACTTGCAAAGTATACACAAGGCCCTGGGTTCAGCTCCTCAGTATTGGAAAGAAAAGAAAAGAAAAGAAAAGGACTGCGGTACAACGTGCCTAGCATCCGCCAATAGCACAACAACAACTAAATGAAGAGAAAGAAAAAGTAAAAACCCAAGGGGTCTTGAAGCAAGGAGAGGTCTGGCTGGACCCCACAGACAGATCTAGAAAGGAAAAATGGATATATTTGCCCCGAGAAACTGAACTGAAACTTTTATATGGACATCAATAAAAATAAAGTTAAGAGGTAAAATGGGAGGGAAATGCAACATTAAAGACAGAAGATGTATTAAAAGCCTCACTGTATAAATAGCTTCCCCCTTACCTTACACTGTTTATAAAAATAAGCTTAAAATGGATCAAAGACCTAAGTGTGAGAGCTAAAACTATAAACTCTTAGCAGAAAACATAAAGCTTCCAGACATCGGATGGGGTAGCAATTTCTTGGCTACAGCAGCAAAAGCACAGGCAACAGAAGTTGAAATAGGTAACTACACAGAAATCGAAAACATCGCCAGGCGCGGTGGCACACGCCTGTACTCCCAGTGGCTCAGGAGGCAGAGGCAGGAAGATCGCAAGTTAGAGACCGGAGGCAGTCTGCGTAACTTAGCCAGACCCTGTCTAAAAAAGTAAAAAAAATGGGCTGGGAGTGTGGCTCAGTGGTCCAGCACTTGCAAAGCATGCAGGCCTGAGGCCCTGGGTTCAACCCCCAGTACTGCAAAAAAAAAAAAAAAAAAAAAAAAAAAAAAAAAAAAAAAAAAAAAAAAAAAAAAAAAAAAAAAAAAAAAAAGAAAGAAAAAGAAAAAGAAATGGAAAACATCCAGCTAGGAGTGGTGGTGCACACGTGTAACCTCAGCACTTGGGAGGCTGAAACAGGAGGATCTCAAGTTTGAAGCCACCCTGGGCAACATAGGGAGACCTTTTCTAAATAAATACATAAATAAATAAAGTTAAAACTGTGAATCAAAGACCCAAACAGAATGAAAAGCAACTATAGAATAGGAGAACATTTTTACAAGTCATGTACCTAATAGAGGTTCATACCTAAATCATACAAAGAACTGCAACTCAATGACAAAACGGTCTAATTACAAAATGGATAAAGGGCTTGAATAGAAATCTGTGCAAAGAAGACATGCTGACATACCAATGAACAACTCCCTAACAATTAGGGAGTGCAAATAAAAACTGCAATGAGACGCCACCTCCCATCCGTTAGGTTTGCTACTCTCCAGGAAAACCAGAAAACAGCGTGGGCAAGGATTGTGGAGAAGACAGAAACCTTGGCAGAATGCGGATGCAGAACGACACAGCCACTGTGGGAAACGGTGTGGTCGCTCCTCAAAAAACCAGAACTGGAGTTACCACGGGATCTGGCAATTCCACTTCGGGGCACCTGTGCAGAACAGCTACAAGAAGAGGTACTTGGCCGGGTGTGGTGGCGCACGCCTGTCATCCCAGCGGCTCGGGAGGCGGAGGCGGGAGGATCGCAAGTTCCAGACCAGAGGCAGTCTGCATAACTTAGCAGGACCCTGTCTCAAAAAGTAAAAAAAATGGTCTGAGGTGCAGCTCAGTGGTCCAGCACTTGCAGAGCATGCAGGCGCGAGGCCCTGGGTTCAACCCCCAGTACCGAAAAAAGAGGTATTTGAACGCCTTGTTCACAGAAGCATTACTCACAGCACTAACACATGCCAACAAGCCCAGTGTCCACGGGTGGGTGAATGGATAGACAAAGAGGGGTCTACCCAGAGAACAGAGGAGCATCTAGCCTAAAAAAGGAAGGACACCCATGATACAACATCGATGACACTGGAGGATCCTATGCTGTTTTAAAATAAGCCACAGAAGTAAGTACTGACTAGCTAGGCACGGTGATGCACGCCTGTAATCCCAGCAGCTCGGGAGGCGGAGACAGGAGAATTGTAAGTTCGAGACCAGAGGCAACGAGACCCTGTGTCAAAAAGTAAAAAAAATGGGCTGAGGGTGCAGCTCAGTGGTCCAGCACTTGCAGAGCACACAAGCGCAAGGCCCTGGGTCCAACCCCCAGTACCGGGAAAAAAAAAAAAAAAAAAGTACTGACTGAACTTCTATGAAGTAGCTAGTGAGTCAGATGTGAGATTCAGAAAATAAATGGTATTTCACATTAAATGGAGAAAAGACTGAGGTTGTCCAAGATTTTGCTCTGCTTGGCTCTATAATCAACACCCGCGGAAGCAGCAGTCAAGAAATCCAGAGACGCATTGCTCTAGGAAAAGCTGTGGCAAAAGACCTCTTTAGAGTATTGAAAAGCAAAGATGTCACATTGAAGACGAAGGTGCGTCTGACTCATGCCATGGTATTTTCAGTGGCATCATATGGTTGTGAAAGCTGGACACTGAACAAGAGAGACAGAAAAAGAATTGATGCTTTTGAATTGTGGTGCTGGAGACGTCTATTGAATATACCATGGATTGCCAAAAGAACCAACAGATCTGTCCTAGAAGAAGTACAACCAGAGTGCTCCTTGGAAGCAAAAATGGCCAAACTGCGTCTTACATATTTCGGACATGTAGTCAGGAGAGAACAATCCCTGGAGAAGGACATCATGTTTGGAAGAATGGCAGGTCAACGCAAAAGAGGAAAACCCTCCACCAGATGGATTGACACAGTGTCTGCAACAATGGGCTTAAACATAAATAAGATTGTTTGCCTGGTACAGAATCGGCAAGTGTTTCGATCTGCTGTACATAGGGTTGCTATGAGTCGGACTCGACTCGACGGCACCTAACAACAACAACAACAGGGACGTAGCTCAACTGTAGAGCACTTGCCAGCACACACAGGCCCTGGGGTGGGCGTTGCTAGTGGAAAAGGAGGAGGAAGAGGAGAGGGAGGGAGGAGGAGGAAAATAGAGGAGGAAGAAGGAGAAGAGGGGGGAGCAGGAGAAGAAGGAGGAGGAGGAGGAGGAGGAGAGCAGGAAGAAGTGGGAGAAGAGGGAGAGGGAGAGGGGGAAGAGGAAGGAGGAAGGGGGAAGAGGAAGGAGAAAGAAGGAAGAGGAGGAGAAAGTAGACTGGTGGCCCTCAGAGACAGGGAGGGGGCAATTAGGGAGGTGTTTAATGGACACAGAGTGAGTTTTGCCAGATGAAAGTGCTCTGGAAATGGGTGGTGGTAATGATCAAATAATAACGGGAATGTACTTAATACAACCAAACTGCATACTTTATGGTAAAAATAACAGCAGAAATGCTCCTAGTGGCATGCTTTATGTTATTTGTATTTTACCACAATTGAAAATTGGGAAAAAAAAAACAGAGAAAGACAGAGAGATCATTCCTAAGGGTTAATAAGCTGCCCAATGGCTATAGAAAAATAGGAAAAGGACAGGAATGGGAAATTTCAAAGAAATATAAAGTCAATATTTTTAGCAAAAAATTCAACCTCATCAATAATCAAGGAAATGCAGAATTGAAGTGGAATGTCATTTTTGCCCACCAAATTGGTAGAAAATAAAAAACAGGTCAGCCCCGAGAGCTGCAAGACTATGGGCTGGGGAGAACTCGCGGTCCCAGGCCAGCGGGCAGGCGGCAGCTGGGATTCTCACAGATTCAATTTTGGAAGCAAAGTCTGCCCAGGCGGCCCATAACCCTGGCTGCACTCGCGCGGGCCTGCAGCATGGCTGGCAGCATGGTGGTACGCTCCACACGGTCCCTCCCTGCCCTTCCACCCCAGTAGCCAGGCTGCTCACCCTTTAGCTCGTCAGCAGCGAAGAAGGCGGCGAGGCAGTCTTCCAGCGTGACGACAGGCCCCCAAAACCAGCTGGGGGTGCAGGAGACCACCAACCTAGAGAGAGAGACAGGGGTGCCAGGTGCTGCGGGGCCTGGGAGAGAGTTAAGATGTAGTGGGGGCCTTTGGTTGAGGTCTATTGGGGCCGAGCCCCAGAAGACTCAGACGGGCAGCTTGACACAGGCACAGCGCAGAGGCCTGGGTCCTGAGGCGAGTGACGCACCCTCCCCCTGGGCCCTGACTTCGTCACCTGTGACGGGGCTGGGATATTGTCCCGCCTCAGGTAGCCACGCAGTTCCCAGCGTCAGGTGGCTCAGCAGAAGTGTGGTGAGCCGCGGGGGTCGGGAAGGCTGCCTGCGGCTCTGCCCACGGCTCTGCCCGCAGGGCCACCCCTGTGCCCAGCTGCTGCTCTCCCTTCATGCTGCCGCTGGCTCTGGCTGTCACCTGACCTCTGCCTTCCCTGGACCACTCAACCTGGGCTATCCCAAAGCGGCTGGGAACTCTCCCCGCAACGCCCTCTGCCCCCCAACAACCACCCGCATATTCTCCGCCTCCAGCTCCCTCCCGGACTCTCCACTGGCCCTGCGCGTTCCACTGCAGTCTCTCTCCCACCTGGGAAAGCCAGGACAGGCTGGGCCGGTGGCCCTGGTTGGCAGGAAGGGGGGCGTACCGTCGGATGTACTCCACGATGAAGGCCAGCCACCCCTGGGTGGCATAGCTGTCCCCGCAGGCCCCCGGCTTGGCGGGCACGTTCTGGTAGATGGCCGAGTGGAGCTTGGCCAGGTCCTCCTTGCCGGGGATGGGCAGTGACAGGTCCTGGAACGTCTCCACTGTGGTGGACACCTGCGGGGTTGACAGTCAGCCTGGGTCGCGCCTCTGGCAGCATCTGTACCCCAAATCCCAGGTGGAGCCGGCAGGTTGGGGCAGAGAGCCTGTTCCCAGGGGGACACTGAGGGAGAGCCCTCGGGAATGCAGCAGGCAGCCGGCAGTCCGCCTGGCCCCTGGGCACCCACCCGGTCGCACGTGAGACACTGCACGAGGCTGAGGACGGAGCCATCGAAGATGTCCGAGATGACACTGCGGTAGCGCTGCTCCTTCCGCCTGCGGCCACCAGTGCTCAGCACCTGGGCTGGGGACACAGCACAGGACTAGGCCGGCCTCCCCTGCCCAGCTAGCGCAAGGCACAGGCACGGGGCTTCCTGGGCTAGGATGTGGGGTCACGTCATTATAAATCAGATGGCCAGGCACGTCCATCACCTCCTGGCGCCACTGTCTGTAAAATGCCCCCTGTCCCACGGGCTCAGAGGCGGGGTGAGAAGTGCCCAGCCCAGGCCCTGGCAGCGAGGGCCCCAAGCCACCCAAGTCACTGCCCCCTACCACCCCGAACCTTTCTTGAGCACGTAGGACGGCCCTGTGCGCACGGGGCTCGCCCGAGGAGGGCTGCTGGACAGCTTGGCGTGGCTCTCGTGGTGGTGGCCGGGGCTGCAGGGCCGAGAGGTGCTGCGCACGTGGGCGTCGTTGTCCGGCTCTAGGGGCAGAGAGCGGGCGGCACTGGGCCAGGCCGGCCGGGACAGAGCCTCCAGCCAGGGCTGACGCCCGACCCTCTGTGTCTTCTGTCCTGTGCCGCCCTGGCCCCCCGAGGAGAGGTTGCAGAAGCTGCCCCTCTCCCAGGTGAGGCCCAGGGCCGGCCTCCCCTGCCTCCGATACCTGGGGTCCGGCAGGGGCTGCGCGAGCGCGGCGACGGGGGCTGGGCCTCGGCCGGCTGCTCGGCCAGGGCGGTGTCCACGTCGGCGTCCTCGTCCACCTGCTCCGAGCTGCTGCGCTGCTGGCCCCACGCGGCCTTGCGGTCCTTCAGGCGCTCCTTCTCCGAGATGGCGCGGCCGGCCTCCTCCGCCGCCAGCGGCTCCGCCCCGGCGCTGCGGCCCTGCCCGTCCCCCTCACCCCGGTCGCTGCTGGAGTCGCAGGACAGGAACTCGTCCTCCGATGGGCTCCGGTCGCCCTCTCGCCTGTCGTCCGTGTCGCTCGAGTCCGAGTCGCGCGGCTCGGTCAGCGTGGCCACGGCCGCCACCGCGGGCTCCTTGAGCTCTTCGTGTAGCTGGTCCATCAGGCAGCGCAGGAACTCCTGCGTGTCCTGCAACCCGGCCCGCGTCACCAGGGCTCCCCCGGCCCCGGCGAGGCGAGGAGCCGCCGCAAGTGCCCAGTGCTCCTGGCCACAAGGCAGAGGACTTCCTTACTCCCTGCGGTGGCTCCCAGGGAGGTTGGGGGGGCTTTTTTTGTTTGTTTTTTTGTTTGGGGTTTTCTTTTGCGGTACTGGGGGGTTGAACCCAACGCATGCTTTGCAAGCGCTGTACCACTGAGCTGCACCCTGACACCATTTTTTAACTTTTTCTTTTGAGTCAGGGTCTCACTAAGTCACACAGGCTGCCTCTGGCCTCGAACTTGCCATCCTCCAGCTCGGCCTCCCAAGTCCTGGGATTATAGGCGAGAGCCACCGCACCCAGCCGCAGTTCTGTGCTAACCTCCACTTGACCGAGGCTCAGAGAGACCAAGGGCCTCCTCCCAGGCAGCACAGCCTGAGCATGTGGCATGCAGAGGACTGAACCAGCGGGCACTCTGCTCAGGCGTGGTGTGGGAGGAGAGGGGGACCCCACGGTAACCACCAGGGTCTCCTACACCCTAAGGACAGGCCAGCAGGCGGCTGGGGGCCGGGAAGGCTGAGGGGCCATGCAGGTGCCCAGCACGCCAGCGCCTGCATGCTCCACCCTTCCTCTCCTCTCCCCGCTGTCCCATCGTCCAGCCCCTGTGACTGGCGGGTGGATGGGCTCTGGAGGTGGGTTCCACCCCCCTGCAGACCTGGGCACCACGAGGGCTGCCGGTCCTGAGCTGGGGGGACAGCTTCGCCCTGGACACCCTGTGCCAGGCTGCCAGCCCACAGGAAGCCAGGAGGTGGGCACTGGCAGAGCTCTCCATGGGGTACAGTGCCCACAGAAGGTGCTGGCAAAGGTAGGGTGGAGGGAATGGCAGACGACTTTGACAGCGGAGCGTGCCGGAGGAGGCCTGGGATCCGAGGCCAGCTCCACCCCGACAGTCCTGACCCAAGTCCTGGCCACTTGAGGCAGGGGTGGGGAGCGGCCAGAGCCGGCCCCGCCACCACCACGAGGGTACCTAGGGAGGCTGGGGGCTGGATCTCCCAGGACAAGGTCAGCGGGACAAACCACTGGCCTGTTCCCTCAGGGAGAGGGCAGGTGTCCTGTGCCAGGAGCACAGAAAGGTGCTGGAGGGACAGGCCTTAGTCACAGGCAGTCACCAGCCATCACTCCCTCTGCCCCTTCCAGGTACAAAAGTGCCACGTGTTCCCTGCCGGGTTCTCGGCCACGCGGAAGCACAACAGCACCCCTGGCCACTGGGAGAGGCCCACAGCCGCACCTGCCTTCCAGACTCAGAAATGCCCCTGCGCTTGTCTAAGAACCGGAGCAAGGCGGGTGGACCCCCCTGGAGTCCTGGTGAACATCATATGGGAGCCCCTTGACAGCGTCCTCCCCGGAGAGGGCAGCAGGGCACTTCCTCCAGCGTGAAGGCAATGGACCGGCTCAGTTCGGCCCGAATCCCATCCCTGCTACTGTGTTGTGCTGTGTGACCTGAGTGCAATGCACAACATCTCTGAGCCTCCAGCTCCTTCCCAGAGACATGGGGCCAACAGCGCTCTGTCGTAGTGGACATGGGCACTGACACAGTGTAGGTCATCGCGCCCCAGAAAGCGTGAGGTGGCGCTGCTCTGCTCAGGCAGGAGCCTGGTGCCCACTCCACCAAGGTGTGCGCGAAGTGCCAGCAGCCCCCAGCCTGGACAGGCGCAGGCAGGACAGTGGCACAGGACAAGGGAGGCGCCTCAAATCCAGGGAAGAAGAGACCCAGACAGGCCCAGCTCAGGCCACAGGTCCAGCAGGGAGTCCCCTGGCCATGCGGAGGTCTGGGGCCGAGGGGTCTACGTGGTTGTGCTCTGCTTTGTCCCTAATCTCACGATTTTATAAATCAGAAAGGGAGACTTGGTTTCAAAGGCGTTCTCCAGGTTAAAAAGGATTTGAATTCAGATTTCCCTTTGATAAAAGTGAAATTCTGAGCCGGGTGCGATGGCGCACGCCTGTCATCCCAGCGGCTCAGGTGGCGGAGGCAGGAGGATCACAAGTTCAAGACCAGAGGCAGTCTGCACAACCTAGGGAGACCCTGTCTCAAAAAGTAAAAAAATGGGCTGAGGGTGCAGCCCAGTGGTCCAGCACTTGCAGAGCGTGCAGGTGCCAGGCCCTGGGTCCAACCCTCAGACCTGCAAAAAAAAATAAAATAAAATAAAAGTGAAATTCTGCCTGTGGCTTGCTGCCGCTTAGAGCCCAGGGCTGGGGGCAGGGACGTGACAGGCCAGACGCCTGGGCTCTTTCCCTGCACTGCTTCCTGGCTGCATGCCTGGGTCTGGTGACTTGGCTCCCTGAGCCTCAGTCTCCCCATCTGGAAAGTGGGGCTAAATGCCAGCTGGTCGCTGGGAGGTCCTATTGCCCCACTCACACAAGGGCTTTGGCAGTGCACACCTGGCCCAGAGCCCCTGCAGCAGGCCTCATGCCACGGCGCTGCCACCACTGAGCCCACCCCGGCTGTGGCTCAGAGCCACGCCAGCTCACCTGCTGGGCGTAGCCCCGGAACATCGGGTTGACCAACTTGATCCCATGAGACAGGCTGGTGGGGACCACGTAGCTTGGCCTGTGGGAGACCAGACTTGTGAGTGGAGGGGGCCAGCCCTGGGCGGCTCAGTGTGGGGCTGGGTCAGAGCCCGAGGGAGGGGCCCCGGTGGCTCCAGGCCAGCAGAAGATGCCGGAGCTCTCGGGAGTGTGGGATCGCTTCCCGCCAGGCCCGGCCCACGGGGAACGCTGGTTTCTCTGTGAAACGCTCGCTGTGGTTTTTCTCACTTAAGAGCCACACATGCTCACTAGCGGGGAATATTAAATTTCAACCTCATATTGCAAAGTGCCACGAGGCAATACCACTGCGAATGGCACCACCCAGGTGACTACAGGAAGATTTCCAGAGTTTTCTGCAAAAATACACATACAAAAGCATACACAGGCACACATTGCTGCGCAACCAGCTTCCTACCCAGTGGGAAACTGCATTTAATCCCCTTTCCCACTGTCTACGTGGCCACATGCTCATTTAAATTATTCCCAGCTTTGACTTTTCCCGGAGAACCCAGTCTGGGCTTCTGATCGTTAGGCCCATTTCACAATGAGCCACAGCCCCGGCCCGATAGCGCCCACCGCCCCTCCCGAGCCTCCTACCACACGTGCAGCCGTGGCTGACACCTGGCACTGCCACCACCGCCTCCAGGCCTCAGCACAGACATCTGTGCTGCTGGCTGGGCTCAACACAAGTTCAAATCCCGGCTCCGTCTTTCCTAAGCTGTGTGACCATGAGCAAGACACTTAGGGCGCTCTGCACCTCGGTTTCCCCATTTATAATACAGGGCTGGAGACAACCTACACAGCATGGGCTTACTGGCAGCTTCACTTGGGGTCGCGTGAGGCTGGCTCCTGGCTGAATCCAGAGGGCAGGCCCCATTGAGGAGGGGACCTGAAGTCTTGCCCCTCCCACATGACCGAGATCAGGGGCTCGGATACTCACCGTTTCTTGTGCCACACCTCAGAGACCAGCTTCTGGTAACTTTTGCACAGGGCTGGCTTCTTGTCTGTGCGCACCAGGCCTCCACACTCCAGGAAGAACTGGGTCAGTGGGGGGCTAGGGGGAGAGGAGAGTGGAAGTCAGGTTAGCAGAGAAAAGGGGGAGAACGTGGTGTAACTCAGAAGGAAATGGTCAGAGAAGCAAATGGCCCTTAGTGACCGCGTGGGATATAGAGGTCTCCATACCCAGAAACACCTGCAGATGACTAGAAGGACCCCACCTGTTGGGGCTCGATTGTAGGCCCCAAAATTCACACACTGAAGTCCTAACCCCTGTGCCTCTGGCTATGATGCTCTTGACAGACAGGGTCTTTAAGAAGGTGTGCTGTCGTTAGGGGCCTTCGAGTCGGATCCGACTCACAGCGCCACTCAGAGGGCTGTTGTAGTTGTTAGGTGCTATCGAGTCAGTATCCAACTCATAGCGACCCTCATAGGGTTTTCAATGGCTGACTGTTTTGGGATTGCCTTCGGAATGGATTGCCAGGTCCTTCTCTCATTTTCGCGGTGCTGGGAATTGAACTCAGGACCTCAGACACTGCAGCGCAGCGCTCTACCAACTGAGCTAAATCCCAGCACTCAGAGGGTAGTGAGGTTAAAATGGGGCTGTTAGGGGAGGCCCTGATCCCATCTGACAGGTGCTCTTAAAGAGGAAGTGTGGACACAGAGAGACACCAGGCCCGTGTGCACACAGAGCAAAGGCCTTGTGAGGTCAGAGCAAGGGGGCAGGCACCTGCAGGCCAAGGAGAGGGGCTGGGAAGAAACCAAACCCTGCCACCTTGGTCTTAGACTCCTGGCCTCTTGGAACAGTGAGACAGTGAGTCCTTGCTGGTGAAGCCACCCAGCCTATCAAGGGGCACACGTGGCCTTGGGGATTTGGGGCCATCCTGTGGCACATCTAAGGACTCCATGCAGCCCAGGGGCGGGGGTTGCAGCCATTCCCACCCCTCTGAGGCCAACATACCAATTGGACAGAGCCTGCAGGGCGGCGTTCATGTAGCAGGAGTTGCCCAGGTTCTTCATGCCCGTGAGTCCTGTGAAACAGACGAGGCAGCCGGAAATGAGAGCCTGTCCCCTCCGCTGGGCAGGGCTGTCCACCCTAGCCCCTGCCGGCACACAGTGAGGGGTTCCCCAGAGATGGTGATCTGAGGTGCCACATTAACGGGTTCCCTTGCCAATGCCTGGCCCGCTGCCCACGCCGCACGGCAGAAAGCAGGGATGGGGACCTCAGCCGGGCAGCTGGCCTCCAGAGGAAGCCACATGCGGCACGGGGCTGCCCAGCACCCTGACTCCTGGGTCCGTGGCCGCGTGGCAGGAGCAGAGGCAAAGACTCTAAAGCAGGGTGCGCAACCTCCCAGCCTCCCTGGGCACAGGGAGTAAAAGGAACCGCCTTGGGCCCTCAGCCACCACATGGTTAGCGCGCATACATGATGAGGGCGTCATGGAAATAAACGCTGTTGGACACGTGATGTGAAGATTCCGTGGAGCTGCGTTACCAGCGGTCCTGGGGCGCACGTGGCCCACAGGCTGTGGGTGGGACATGCCCGCCCTACAGCTTTCCAGCTGCCAGCCCGGCCCAACGGCTCCCTTTGTCCTGCGGCCACTACCTCGGGGTTTCAGGTCATCGTCCTCTGACTCCGACTCGCCTTCATCGGCCACGGCAATGGGAACGGCTTTCAGAGGGTGCGAGGGCAGCGGGGAGTCCTGTGGTAAAGACCGGAGCGAGGGAAGGGGGGCAGGGAGAGAGAAGGGCTGGTGTGGGGGGCCCAGGTACTGCCCCAGGGAAGGACAACCTCTCAGCCCCTCGGCCCTCAGCCCCTTACTCCCACAGTCCCCGTGTCCAGAGCATGCACTGAATGAGCCCAGCAGAGCAGCGGACACAACAGGGAGAGATGAGATTGGGGGCTTCACCCTTGTTGTTGTTGTTAGGTGCCGTCGAGTCAGTATCCGACTCATAGCGACCCTCATAGGGTTTTCAATGGCAGACTGTTTCGGGATTGCCTTGGGAGTGGATTGCCAGGTCCTTCTCCCATTTTTGCGGTGCTGAGAATTGAACTCGGGACCTCAGAGACTGCAGAGCAGCATTCTACCCACTGAGCTAAATCCCAGCCCCGGGAAGAAATAGAATTTGGGGGATCCTGGGGGGGGGCTTCACCCTAGGATCCCCCAAACTCTATTTCTTTATTTGCAATAATGAACATCTCATTGATAATAATACCTTTGGGGGAAAACAGAAGCAAAGAAAAACTATGCAATCTCATTTTCCTGAGAAAACTAATACACGTATACGTGTGTGTGTTATGTGTACATAAGTATGTATATATGTAGACTTGTAACTGGTAACACGTACAATAAAAAAGACATTGTATGTAGCATTTTATAGCCTTTAAAAATATTACTAAGCGAGCCAGGTACGGTGGCGAACGCCTGTAGTCCCAGCCACTCGGGAGGTGAATCCCAAGCTCGAGACCAGAGGCAGTCTGCGTAATTTAGCAAGACCCTGTCTCAAAAAGTAAATAAATTGGGCTGAAGGTGCAGCGCAGTGGTCCAGCACTTGCAAAGCGTACAAGCACAAGGCCCTGGGTTAAACCCTGAGTACAAAAAAAAAAAAAAAAAAAAATCAAGCTGAGTGTGATAGTGCACACCTGTAAATCCAGCATTTGGGAGGCTGAGGCAGGAGGATGGATGCAAGTTCAAGGCCAGCCTGGGCTACACAGATAGTCCTGTCTCAAAAAACAACATAGAAATGCCAGGCGCAGTGGCCCACACCTGTAATCCCAGCAACTCGGGAAGCACAGGAAGGTGGATCACAGGTTCAAGGCCAGAGGCAGCCTGTGTAACTTAGCAAAACCCTTCCTCAAAATAAAAAATGGGCTGGGGGTGCAGCTCAGTGGTAGAGCACTTGCAAAGTACGTACAAGGGCCCTGGGTTCAACCCTAAAGCCCGTAATTTTTTTTTTTTAATTCATAAAGATCTTTCATGTTCACAGCTGTGTTCGATAAGCACTTCTCAAGAATCTAGTACATGACTAGCCATTGAAGACCTTACGAATAGCAGAGAAGTACTAACAATACTGTTTGGCCTGTTGTACATAGGGTCACTGGGAGTTGGACGCCAACTCAATGGCACCTAACGACATTACATGACCATCTTGATGTAGAGACAGAGCAATGCACGTGCGCATGCGCACACGCACACGTGGTCCTCCTGGGGCTTCTATTCGGGCAGCCACCTCCAATGGCGGGACCTACCAACCTCTCCTGGGGCCAGGCTAAAAGGCTGCCCATGCCCCACTGCTCCCAACAGCGGGGCTCTGGCTTCCGCATCACCCAGGGGTTTCTAGCGTCCCCGCAGCACGACTGCAGTGGCTGTTTATGGTTCCTCAGGATCCGCTTTAGATCTGGGACTGCCAAGGGCCTCCTGGGACCTTCTTAAGCCCTCCCCATAAGGCCTGGAAGGGCCTGGGCCCACCTAACCCTGCACTTCCCATGCCCCCCACGCCTGCAAGAAGCCCTGCTCTCGGTCACCTCTGCGTCCTCATGGCCCTGTGCGGGCCTTGGCACATGGCTGGGCCCAGTGAGTATTGGCTGCCCTGAGCTCTTCACAGTCCTGAGCACCCACCGGCCCAGGAACAAACTACGCCTGGGACCCCAGGCCCACACTGCAGCGAAGCTGACTGCACCGCCCCGTCCGGGGGCATCGCCCACAAGCAACAGACCCCGCGGCCCTGTACCTGCTCTGAGAGCTTGGGCGAGGAGCCGGGAGCGTGGGCCGCCAGCCGCTGCTCCAGGAACACCTCCCGCTCGCAGGCGTAGCACCACACCCGGAACGTGGTCAGGTTCACGGTCAGGTTGTGCTTCTTCACCTGGCGGTCAGATCCAGAACACGGTCAAGGCCACCCTGGCCTAGCAGGCGCCCCGAGCCTGCAAGGGCGCCGCCCGTGCCCGTCGGCTCTAGGAGGCACCGTCAGGGCAGCTTTGCCCCTCCTCCAGCCGGCGATGCCAAGGGCAAGGGCTGCCATCTGCCGGCCAGGGCCTGTGCCCAGGGCTCGTGCCTGCGCTCGCTCTTGCCTCTCTGAAGCAACCCCGCTGTAACTGACCCCACTCTGTAGCCCTGGCCATGGAGGCCCAGGGCAGGCAGAACTAGGAGGCGCTGCCTGCACAGCCGTGCCCTGGCTACCGCACCTACCTGAGCGTGGATGGTGCTGTGGTCGGCGAAGGACTCTCCACAGCCCACATAAGGGCAGGAAACCTGCGGAGAGAGGGGGCAGGGTGAACTGGGACCAGCCAAGAGGACGGTGTCAGCGCAGCGAGCCCAACTCCACTTTGAAGCCAGTGTGGCCCATGAATGCCCAACGGGAGCCACGGGGACAGACTCTGCCACCCCACAGTCCACGTAAGGTGGGCCGGCCACTGTGAACTGTGCCCTTGGAGGGACACAGACTGTACCCGGCCGCTGCTCTTCCACAGGAAACCCAGGCAGGCGGCAGCTGGGCCCCAGGCCTTATCTCTCCAGCTGCCGGGCCAGTTCCTGGGGCCCTGGGCCTCACAGCCAGTTTCTAACGTGGGACCCTAAAGGGGCAGCAGGTGTTCTAAACTCGGGGAAGAGGCGGCTGACACCCTGCAGCAGGCCCTGTCATCCCTGACCTCCGCCTCTGGCCCTGTGCTTGCCTTGCTTGGCCCAGTGCCAGCGGACCTCCAGCCCAGCTGGTCACTCACAGCCATGGTGTGCTGTGCCTCCCAGGAGCACCTGGGGTCATGGTGGTACCGGCCGGGAAAGGGACCGTGAGGTCACGGTGGAGGGGCACCACCCCCATTGTGCTCCCTTGAGTGTCCTTCAGGGACCCTGGGGCTCCCACGAGGTGGCCCCACTCCTCAGCTTCCTGCTGGCCCCAGGGTGCCTGGTGGCCTTCAACCCACTGATGCCAAGTAACCAGCCCAAACAGCAGGGGCCAGAGCCCCACTGGGCCTGTGGCTTCTGCAGACACTGACGGGGGGCTGCCCCCTCAGGAATGCCCATTTGTTTCTACTGGTGGAATTCTTTTAAAGGAGCTTTTAAGCAACATTGTTTGGTAGGACTATAAAATGTAATACATACTTATAGAAAATCTAAAAAATGCAAGGGGGTACAGAGAAAAAATGAAAATGCCTTGTAATTCCACCCCTCCGAGAAAAATCAGCATCTATTTTTATTCTTTTTGATCAGCAAGAATGGCCACAAAACTGTCAGATTTCCCTGGACACTGAGCATGGACCACACGCCATGCTAAGTCTGTCACAGGTAACTGGCCTGCCCAATGTCACCCTGCCCCTGCTCCGGGCTGGCCGATACTGTGTCTGCCCCGACTTTACAGGCAGGAAATGGGCCTAAAGGAGAGACGGGGGCCAAGGGAGGCACCAGGCCGAGGCCAGGACAGCTGTGCCGACTCATGGTCCCTAGGGACTCGGGATCCCTCAGCCCACCACCTGGTCTCTCCTTAGCTATCCATGGCCGCCACGGGGGCAGCCCAGGGACTCCGGCAGTGCTCCCAGGCCCCGGCACTCCTAGGCCAGGGTCCAGGCTGAGCCTGTGGCCCATGGCTATGAGCACCTTTACCTGGAGGCAGGCCCACAGGTTGGGTCCGGCAACGCCACAGGACTGGCAGGTTCCCTGTGGGGTGGAGGCGAGAGAGTTAGAGGGTGTGAGCGGCCACGGGGCTGAGTGCAGCGCGTTGGCTCTGCACGCTGCCACTCCCCCACCCTGAAGGCCACTTCACAAGGTCTTGGCCAGACGCCAGGGCTACGCGGGTGCTGGGGGGCACTTTCGCCACAGTGTCGGATTTTTTGATCACGGCCTTGTAAAAACACTGCAGTAAATCACTTAAGCCTTAAATGGACACCCAGAGCCCTTCCCAGGCCCTCTGATCAGCCCTCACCCACCCCCATCGCACTTAGTAGCTCAGCCTGCCCGCCCATTCAGACGCCGGGCTCCGGGAAGTGCGATGGTCCATTTCTTCTCCCCTGTGAACTCAGGGGCCTGGTGCAAACCAAATCAATGTCTCTGCCAACTGCAGAAGATTTTTCTGAGCGACAGTCACCTCCTTGTCTGCAGGCACCCATCCTCCTCTTGCTTTAATAATAGAAAGCATGAATTTTAGCCGGGCACAGCGCCAGCCAGCTGACTGTTCCCCAGTCTCTGCTATGCTCATGTGGCTCAGTTCTAGCCAATTAGATGACAGTGAAAGAGAGGCTGGAGAAGACACCAGGCTGAGCATGGCTGCTTCTGAGCTGTGCGCTGCCTTTGCTCTTTCACCGCTTTCCATTGGCTGGAATGCAGTCGTGACAGCAGGAACTGAAGCAACCACATTGGACTCAGAGATGAAAGCCTCTCGGTGAGAATGGCAGCCCGACCCCACCAGCCCGGCCTACCTCTGGCCTGTTCTGTGGGAGAAGAAGAAATTTCTCTTGTATTTAAGCCACTGTGTTTCAGGGTTTCTTAGTTGTGGCAACTCAGATTGCGCCCTAAATAACTTTGTCTGTGAATGCCTAGAAGAGCAGTTGCCAGCAGATCCTACAACAGTCGATGAACCTCCTTCAGTCGAGAAGACTCCCAAGTGACAGTCCTACGCAGCAGTTATACCATCAGGCTCAGCCACAGTGAGCGCTGACACACAGTAGGGACTGCGGGGGGCCGAGCCCCCAGCTCAGTTCTTTACCTACTGCCCACGACCTCCCTGCAACCACCTGTGCAGAAAGTACCACCTAGGTCCCCTGTTCACAGCCAGAAAACTAGGGCTCAGAGAGGTCATGCCCTCCACAGCTCGAGATCAAAAGGAGAAGCCAGACGGGCGCGGTGGCGCACGCCTGTAATCCCAGTGGCTCACGCCTGTAATCCCAGTGGCTCACGCCTGTAATCCCAGTGGCTCGAGAGGTGGAGGCGGGAGGATCAGAGGTTTGAGACCAGAGGGGGTCTGCGTAACTTAGTGAGACTGTGTCTCAAAAAGTAAAAAAAATGATCTGGGGGTGCAGCTCAGTGGTCCAGCACTTGCAAAGCATTCAGGCGCAAGGGCCTGGGTTCAACCCCCAGTACCGCAAAAAAAAAAAAAAAAAAAAAAAAGTGAAGTCAAGGAGCCTGGGCCCCACAGCAGGTCATCGAATCCCCTACCAGGAAAGCCTGGCTCTCCCCAAGGGTGGCCACGGCGGCTCAAGGCCTCCTGGGGAGAGTCTCCCTCTCCCCGACCTGGATTCTGGCTGAGCCCTGGGCTCTCGCAGAATTAGGGCAGAGCCAAGGCCCGCCAGCTGGGATCAGGGGCCTTGCTGAGGATGCCGCAGAGAGGCAGCACTTGCTTAGCTGAGCAGAGCAGCCTGGTCTCTGAACTGTCAGCCCTCGTGAGTTTCTGACTCCACAACCCCACCCCATCTTCCCAAGGTCTTTCTTCATTTCAGTCATTTGGGTTATGAAAGTATTATGAGTTTGTGGTAAAATTCAAAGGATACATATATGCTGTATATGATTCGAGGTACACTATAGAATATATATGTTGTTGTTGTTGTTAGGTGCCGTCGAGTCGGTATCCGACTCATGGCGACCCTCTGTACAACAGGGGAAACACTATTGTCAGTGCTTCTCTGCTGTTCATAGGGTTTTCAATGGCAGATTGATTTTTGGGAGGGGGTTGCCAGGTCCTTCTCCCAAGCCTACAGCTTCTGGTGTTCCCAGGCGGTCTCCCATCCAGG
>VMDO01008108.1:0-51135 GCA_007922755.1 Pedetes capensis | reverse complement strand
GGCTGCAGGCTATAGAATATATATATGCAGTAATAATTTGAAGTATATCCCTCAGCAAATTCTTCTTCTTCTTCTTCTTCTTCTTCTTCTTCTTTTTTTTTTTTTGGCAGTACTGGGGGATTGAACCCAGGGCTTCACACATGCTAGGCAAGCACCCTTTTTTTTTTTTTTTTTTTTTACTTTTTGAGACAGGGTCTCGCTGAGTTACACATACTACCTCTGGTCTCGAATTTGCGATTCTCCTGCCTCTGCCTCCCAAGCCGCTGGGATTACAGGCGTGCTCCATCGCGCCTGGCTAGGCAAGCACACTTTGAGAAAAGGTCTTGATAAATTGTACAGGCTGCCTCTGGACTCGAACTCGCAATCCTCTGGCCTCAGCCTCCAGAATGACCGGGATACAGGTGTGTGCTGGGGCACCTGGCTTCCTGCACACTCTTCTCATACAAATATACACGCATAGACTCCAGGGGGTGATTTTTAGTACAGATAAGATCGGCCAGGCACGATGGTGCACACGTGTGACCCAGCTCTCAGAAGCCTGAGGCTGCAGGATCACAACACCAGCCTGGTCCACATCATGGGTTCCAGGCCAGCATGGAATACACAGCAAGATCCTGCCTCGAAAACACAAAGCCAAAAACAAACCAGGAAGATCACACAGTAATATCTGCCTGTCAATGGTTTTGCCACCTATTTGGGGCCCTCTCTAAGCGAGTCCCTGGATCCTGCACCTCATCCTCTGCAATACTGGGTTCCCATCCTGCGTACACCCCTCCCTGAGGAACCCCCCACCCCACCCCGACCGCCACCAGCCTTCTCCTCGTGCCCTGGCCTCTGCAGTGGTGCTGACATGCCCACTGGATAAAGCCCCAGAAGAGGAACAGCTCCCCGGAGGGTGGGGCACTTCCGGGCCCACCGTGAGAACGGGCCAGTCTCTGTCCTCACCATCTGAAAGATGACCTCACTCTGCTTCTGTCAGCAACAGCCTGGACCATTCAACGTTTCTCCGACAGCTGCGTCTCCTGCGTTCGGAGCCGTCTGCGCATGTGCTTGCCCCCTGAGATTCTGAAATGGTGCTGGGTTTATTCTGGGACGTTCTGGATACCCAGAGAGGTGCCAAGGATGGCTCTGTTTCTGTGCTGAGCCCAGCCAGCTCTGCCCAGGCTCCCTGCCCTCCTCGCTCCTGCCTCTCCCCTCTGCTCTTAGATGCTCCTCCTTCCTGCCTCCTCCAAGGAAAAAGCCTCTCCGTGTGTCTCATTTTCCCTGGGTGCAGACTTGGAGAGAAACCCAGCATCACCCAGTGCAAATCTTTGTATCCGAGCCTCATGCAGCCCCTTGCCCACCCCATGTTGTGGTTGTTGTTGTTGTTAGGTGCCATCGAATCGTGTCTGACTCAGCGACCCTCATAGGGTTTTCAGTGGCTGATTGTTTCGGGATCGCCTTGGGAGTGGATTGCCACATCCTTCTCCTATTTTTGTGGTGCTGGGAATCGAACCTGGGAACCTCAGAGACTGCAGACCGGCCCTCTGCCAACTGAGTTAAATTCCAGCCCCTGCCCACCCCATACGAGGTACAAAAACTCTTCCAAAGCAGCCACAGAAGCGGGGCACGGTAACCCACATCTGTGATTCCAGTGACTTGGCAGACGGAGGCAGAAAGATCACAAGTTCAAGGGCACAGGCAGCCAGCATAATTTAGTGAGACCCTACCTCAAGATAAATTTTAGAAAGAGGCTAGGGGTACGGCTCAGTGGTAGAGCGTTTGTCTAGCATGCGTGAGGCTGTGGTTTCAATCCCTCAGTACTGAAAAAAATCAAAAACCAACCAACCAAGCAAACAAAAAAAGTGGCCACAGACACTGTAAAAAACACCCTGTGCCTGGGGGCCATGCGTACAACAGCCCAGGCCAAGGCCACCAAGGCCCTGCTGTGCAGTGAGGAGGAGCGAGGACCCCAGATGCCTGGAAAGAAGGCCAGGCCCCGTGTGTGGCTCTGCTGCAGCGTCGCGTGTGCTGGCGAGAGGCTAAGGAGCGCAGCATCCACCTGAGGACCAGCGCGGGACCACAAGGGAGCACGGCACATCTCGGAGACAGAGCCAGAGGCTCTGTGCTGAGGTCGGAAGAGCTCCAGACCAGGCTGAGGCCAGGACAAAAGTCACAAAGCAGCCTCTGGGGTCCGCTGTCTTTTATGTGTTGTTGTTGTTGTTAGGTGCCGGCGAGTCAGTATCCGACTCATAGTGACCCTCACAGGGTTTTCAATGGCTGTTTCGGGGCCTTGGGAGTGGATTGCCAGGCCCTTCTCCCATTTTTGTGGTGCTGGGAATTGAACTTGGGACCTCAGAGACTGCAGCGCAGAGCTCTACTAACTGAGCTACATCCCAGCCCGTCTTTTATGTAAGGAGGGCAAAATGAAGAATTAGTGGATCTACTCGTATGTGCGTAAGAAATGGCTTTTAAAGATAAGTGGGGTGGTCACGCCTGTAATCTCAGCACCATGGAAGGCTGAGGCAGGAGGATTGGTGTGTGTTTGAGGCCAGGTTGGGCTACGTAGTGGGTTCCAGGATGGCCTGATGGCCTGAGCTACGCAGTGAGATCCTGTCTCAAAAAATCACATAAACAACAACAACAACAAAAAAGCCACACTTATAATCCCAGCAACTCAGGGGGCGGAGGCAGGAGGATCATGAGTGCCTCCTTTGAGGCCAGAGGCAGCCTGAGTAATTTAGTGAGGCTCAAGATAAAAAATAAGTGACAGCCCAGTGGCAGAGTGCTCGCAAAGTATGTACCAGGGCCTGTGTTCAACCCTCAAGTACTGCCAAAAAAGGAAAGAAAATTAAAAGAAGCAAAAGAAACCGAGGTATGTGGTTAGCTGAGAGTGGGGAAGGGCAGGGAGCCAGGAGGGGCTTCTTGGCTTTCCGGGTTCTTTCATCCTTGAACCAGGTAACATTGTTACCTTTTGAAATGTTGTTTATTTGTTTCTATTTTGCAGTGCTCAGGACACAACTTCTGAGGACCCTGTACATTCTAGGCAAGTGCTCTGCCCCAGCCCCAGTGCTATCTTTTCAAAAAATTTTCATTTCAAGCCGGCCGTGGTACTACATGCCTGTGACTCCAGCACTCAGGTGGCTGAGGCAGAAGGACCAACCCAAGTTTGAGCCCCCCCCCGGGCTACAGAGCAAGTTCCAGGTCAGCCCAGGCTACACAGCGAGAGATCCTGTCTCAAACAAACAAACAAACAAACAAAAAAGCCGGACATGGTGGCACACGCCTGTGAGTCCAGCAACTCAGAAGGTGGGGGCGGGAGGATGGAGAGAGCCAGGCCAGAGGCAGCCTCTGCAGCTTAGCGAGACCCTGTCTCAAAATGTAAAAAAATCAAAGGATGGGCTAGGGGTGCAGCTCAATGGTAGGGCGCTTGCAAAAGTATGTGTGAAGCCCAAGTTCAACCCCCTAGTACCACAAAAAACAAAACAAACAAACAAACAATATAGTAAATCAATTTTTTCTAATTCAACAGGGAAAAGATAATGATGTCCTTCCACCCTGGGAAAGGAGGCCACCCTCCCCCTATTGCCCCACATTTGCAGGATTTGTGGGGAGGCCGCAGAGGGCTGGGAGTGGCTGAGCGGAGAGCGCCAGACCCCAAAAGACAGGAAACGTCGCCCCTGCTGTGGGAAGGCTGCGCCCCAGGCCACTGGTAATGGACAGAGCCTGAGCGGCTCCCAAATGGCCTGTCTGAGCTATAATTAATGGTCTCGGGACCCAGCCTGAGCAGGAGGCTCCTGAGCAAATGGCAGCCACGCCATTTACACTGGAGGCCAAGCAGAGGTGGGGGAGGGGAACAGTGTTTCCGTGGCTTCAGAGAGGCCCCCACCCAGGAATGTGCAGCGGCCCTGAGCGAGGGCCCCGTCCTGGGAGGACTGCCCCTTACCTTAGATTTGAGCAGCAAGTCCTCTTTCGTCACCTCCCCTATGGAGTCCAGGTGAGGGCACAGGTCCCGGGAGTCCCCCATTCTGGCTGGGCTCGCCTGCAAGAAGACATCGGCAGCCCTGAGTTACGGGCAGCCCGGGCTGGGGGTGCAGAGCAGCCTTGAGGTTAAGTACGTGACTTTGGCTCAAGTCCTGGCTCTGTCACATACCAGCTGGGGACCCAGGGAAGTCACCAAACCTCTCTGAACCTCCCTTTTTCGGAGAAGAGGACAGAGGCCCAAAGGGTAGATCTGAGGATCCGTGGAGATAGAGTAGGCCAAAAGCGTGCCCGAGGCACCGCAGAGAGAAGGCACGCAAGCGCTGTGCGTGAGGCTCGGGGTCACTGCGGGGAGACACGCGAGCCCAGCTTGCACTCCGGTGCTAAAAATTAAACAGGGGGCTGTGGAGTGCAGCCCAGTGGCAAAGCACTTGCGAAGCACACTCGAGGCCCTCGGTTCAACCCCCAGGTACCAGAAAGAAAAAGAAAAAGAAAAAGAAAACCTGCCAAAATAAATAATTGAAAAATAAATGCTTCAAACCGGGTGCAGTGGCGCACACCTGTAATCCCAGCTATTCAGGAGATAGAGGCAGGAAGATCGCAAGTTCAAGACCAGAGGCAGTCTGCGTAACTTACCGAGACCTTGTCTCAAAAAGTACAAAAAAAAAAAAAAAAAATGGGCTGGGGGTGCAGCTCAGTGGTCCAGCACTTGCAGAGCATGCAAGCCCGAGGTCCTGGGTTCAACCCCCAGTACCACTAAATAAATAAATAAATAAATAAATAAATAAATAAATAGGGTTCAGCTACCGGGTATTTTAGCAGAATCAATCCAGGTCTCTGAGAGCTGATTCCGGCTCTAAACAGCTGCTGAGAAAGGTCCAAACCAACCAAAGATACAAGGTGGAGCTAAGAGTGGCTTCCTCAAAGGCAGAGCCTGCATCTGCTTGGCCCAGAGGTGGACCCCGGACCCTCCAAAGCTCCCCCTGCTCAACCCCAGGGGCCAGCCGGGGCCCCCGGCTGCCCAGTCAAAACACAAGTTCCTGCACTGATGAGGTACCATGTGGCAGGCTCGGGGGAGGGGGGCCCTGCCCCCTGCATTGAAAACCTCTGGGTCCCTCAGCAGCTGCAAAGCGGCTCCTTGCTTCAGGTCTCACAGATGGGCCAGGCAGAGCCAAAGCCGGGACCCTGGCCCACTAGCCACTTCGGCCCTGGCCACTGGGCCTCTCTGCACGTTACGCACGTGGCAACAGGCGGAGGAGCCAGAGCCGCCCCGCTTTTTCAGGGGCTCCAGGGTCGATCCTGCTCCACCCACATCCTCCTCTCCGCTGCTTGACGGCCAAGGCCAGACACAGAACCACGTTTCAGCCCCGTGGTTTTCTGAGAGGTGAGGCCTGGGCCAAAACCAGCCCGTGGCCCCACTCTACTTGCTTCACCCCAAGGGGAGACCCCAGCTTCCCCCTCAGCCCACACTTACGGGATGCACCTGAGGGCCAAGGCGGGGCCCACCTCTAGGTGGCGGGGGGCTCTCGGGAGGTGGCCAGCACCCGCATTCTCCACTGCCAGCTGATGGGGACGGGTTGCTGGGCGGTGTGCAGTGAGCGGAGCCTCCGGCAAGGAACCTAGGGGGCAAACCAGAGCGTTTCATACGGCTGCTATTGTAAAATCACTCTTGGCACCAACTGGAGGCTAAAAGTCGCCCAGAATGCCTCCTCCTCAGGGGCCAGAGGCAGTCAGGGCTATCTGGAATGCCCACAGGCTGCACAGACTTCCTGGAGACCGGAAAATCACTACTCAGGCCTCGTGCTGGGCACACACCTCTAATCCCAGCGACTTCGGAGGCACAGGGAGGAGGACCACAGGTTCAAGGCCAGAGGCGGCCTCCGTAATATGTCAAGACGCTGTCTCAAGACAACAAAATAAAAAGGGGGCTGAGGGTGCAGCTCAGTGGTGGAGCACGTGCCCAGCATAGGTGAGGCCCTGGGTTCAGCCCCCCAGTACCGCAAAACAAAACAAAAAACCCATCACCATGCCCAGGACAGCTACAGAAGGTGTGGGCAGAGCTGGCAGGCAGGGACAGAACCTCCTGCCTTTGGGACACCCAGAGGACACTCTCCGGGTCTGCAGGAGAGGCCCAGGGCTGCTCCTTCTGCCCCTCAGGCTGCCCAGCCTGTCACCACTCTGCACAGGAAGGCCTGGCCCCTTCCACACCTCCCCCTGGACCCCTCAAGTCACTCTCGGAGCCTCTCCAGGGCCCTGTGCTGCTCCAAATACCCAAACCCTAAGAACTCAGCAATCCTAGCCCATGGTCCTATCGGCTGCTTCCACGCATGGCCACAGCCCCGCCTCCCGGGTGGGCTGCAGCACCCGGACATGGGCAGTTCAGAGAGGGAAGGGCAGTTACAAGGTAACATCTAAAATAGTCACATGACAATGACAAGTTCAAGGTTCTAAATTCCACTTGTCACGTAAAGCCAGGTTTTTGGCTTCTTCACCATTTCTCCTGAGGTCATGTGACCCAGGCTGGTTCTGGCCCTATGTGCTATGCATACATACACAACTACATACATATATACATGCGTGCGTGCGTGCGTGCGTGCATATACATATATATATGTATATGTATACATATGTATATGTATATGTATATATATATATATATATGTTTGTTTGTTTGTTGCAGTACTGGGGTGCTGAACCCAGGGTCTGACATATACTTTTTGCAAGTACTCTACCACACAGCTGTAGCCCCAGCCCCACTTTATTATTTTTTTGTCTTGAGACAGGGTCTCGCTAAACTGTGCAGGCTGCCTCTGGCCTCGAACCTATGATCCTCCGGCCTCTGCCTCCCAAATCGCTGGGATTCCAGAGGTGCACCACCACACCAGCTAGGTCCTATGCTATTCTAAACACGAGGTGGGTTTTTTTGAGTCTCTGGTATGCACCTCATCTTTCCATCTGGATGGCTGCAGTCAGGGGGAGCCTAGTTGACCTTGGTGCCTAGAAGAGGAGGACAGTGGCAGGCCACCCTTAATTAAAAGAGCGACCAAATCCAAGTTCCTACAACTCCAGAGAGGAAAAATGCGCCTTGGCTGACGGCCCTCCGTGTACTATCACCACCTCCGTCTTTCACGTGGAGAAATGGAATTGGAGCTTAAGTAACCAAGGAATTTGGCCAAGGCTAGTAAGCAGTGGATGATCAGATCGGTCTAGCACACAGCCTTGCTTTAAATCAGGGGTTGGCAAACTTTCTCAAAGGACCAGATAATAAACAGCTTGGGTTTTAGGGGCTACAACAACCTTTGTTACATAGTCTCTTGTTTTTCTCCCCAAACCTTTAAAAAAAATTCTTAGTCCAAGGGCCACAAAATAAGCTGGGTATGGTGGCGCACACCTGTAATCCCAGTGACTTGGGAGGCAGAGGCAAGAGGATCACAAGTTCAAGGCCAGAAGCAGCCTGCATAACTTGGTGAGACCTTATCTCACAATAAGACGATTTAAAAAAATGGGCTGGGGGTGCACGGCAGTAGTAGAGCACGTGCAAAGTATGCGTAAGGCCCTGGGTCGGATCCCCAAGTACCCCACAAAGGGGTAGAGGGCGTATAACACAACCCTGGCCCCACAGCTAAAGTTGACCCACGATACCCGTTGTGAGTCACCACACCCCTGGGTCTCCTGGAAGCGTGCCCGAAGCATCTGCTTTCCGAATCCAACTGCGCACAAATCACAGATAGTTTAAATTGGGCAAACAGTAGCACCAGGCATGCTGGCATAGTCTGTCATCCTAGCACTCAGGAGGCTAAGGCAAGAGGACCACGAGTGTAAGGCCAGCCTGAGCTACACACGGATACCCTGTCTCAGAACAAACAAATAAATAATAATAATGATGATGATGCAGATGGGAAAGAGCGGTGAAGAAGGCTAACTTGGCTCCAGATATATTCTAGGTAAATAATGCAAGGTGTGTGCGAAGGCAGTCGACACCTTCACTGAGCACTGTGTAGGATGGGGGAGACTGAGTGTAATCTTAAGTGACCAGGCAACAGACTGAATGACAGAAACACACACTGTAGTACTCCATAGCCATGAAAAACAATGGCAAGGCCGGCTGTGGTGGTGCGCGCCTATAATCCCAGCACCCGGGAGGCAGGAAGATAGTGAGTATGAGGCCAAACTGAGCTACATGGCATGCTCAGCGCCAGCTGGGGCAATGTACTGAGACCCTGTTTCAAAAAAAAAATTTAAAAATGAACAAAATGATGATGAGTAGCAAATCTTCCTATCTATGAAAATCTGAGAAAGTAGAGAGATACCATGTTCATGGACTAGCAGACTCAGTATCGTTAGGATGTCCGTTTTCTCTAAATATATATCTACGGAATCAAAACAACCTCCATCAAAATCAGTGGCAAAGTGTTTGTATGTCATGTGTAAGGACCTGGTTTAATCCTCAGCACCATAAGAAATAAAAAACCTTTGCAATTTTGGCGTATACAAAGGGCACAAAAGAGGCTAGGAGTGTAGTGCAGTGGTAGAGTACTTGCCTAGATTCCACAAAGCTCTGGGTTTGATCACTAGCATCACAGAGAAAAACTTAAAAGAGGAAGAGCGCAAAAGACACTAAATATAAAAGGAACCCCTAATAAAGTGGAGCTGGGATTTAGCTCAGTGGGTAGAGCGCTGCGCTGCAGTCTCTGAGGCCCCGAGTTCAATTCCCAGCACCGCAAAAATGGGAGAAGGACCTGGCAATCCACTCCCAAGACAATCCCGAAGCACTCAGCCATTGAAAACCCTATGAGGGTCCCTATGAGTCGGATACCGACTCGATGGCACCTAACAACAACAACAACAACAACAATAAATTGGACTTGGTAAAATTTAAAACTCTTTTTGTTCAAAGGATGCTGCTAAGAAAATGAAGTAGGGCACAGTGGTGCACACCTGTAATACTTGACACTAGGGAGACGGAGGTAGGAGGGTCACAAGTTCAAGGCCAGAGGCAGCCTGTACAATTTAGCAAGACCCTCTCTCAATATAAAAAATAAAAAGAGGAGCAGGGGGTGTAGTGCTTGCATGTGCAAGGCCCTGGGTTCAATCTACCAGTACTGCAAAAAAAAAAAAAAAAAAAAAAAAAAAAAAAAAAAAAAAAAAAAGGAAAGAAAGAAAAAGAAAGAAAGGAAGGAAGAGAGGGAGGGATGGAGAGAGAGAGGGAGGGAGGAAGGAAGGAAAGCAAGCTGTAGCCTGGGAGGAAATGTTTACAATATTTATATTTGACAATGGGCTTATCTAAGATATGTAAAGAAGCCCAGTTTGGTGGCACATGCTTATAATCTCAGTGCCTGGGAGGCTGAGGTAGGATGATCATGAGTTTGAGGCCAGAGGCAGCCTGGGTAATTTAGCAAGATCCTGACTCGAAATAAAAAATAAGAAATGGGCTGGGGGTGGGGCAGCTCAGTGGTGGAGTGCTTGCAAAGTATATGCAGGGCTCTGGGTTCAACCTCTAAGTACTGTTAAAAATTACTTACTTAGTTAATGAATTTAATATATAAAGAACTCTTATAGCCCAAAAAAGAACAATTTAATCCGGCAATTTCCCTTCCGGGTATATATAACCCAACGAAAGGAAATTAGTATGTCAAAGAGATAGCCACACTTGCATGTTTATTGCAGCAGTATTTGCAATAGGTAAGAACTCAACTTGGGTGCCCATTGGGAGTTGAATGGATGAGGTATGGTACGTACATGCAATGGAATATTGTTGTCGTTACGTGCTGTCAAGTTGGGACCACTCCTAATAACCCTATGTGGGGTTTTCAATGGCTGATTGTTTCAGGTTTGTTTTGGGAGTGGACTGCTAAGTCCTTCTCCCATTTTTGCAGTGCTGGGGATCAAACCCAGGGCCTCAGAGAGCAGAGAGCAGCACTCTACCAACTGAGCTAAATCCCAATGGAATATTACTCAGCCATAAAAGAATGAAATCAAGGCCAGGCATGGTGGCATATGCCTGTAATCCCAGTGACTCTGTAATCCCAGAGATTTGGGAGAGGGAGGCAGGAGGATCACAAGTTCATGGCCAAAGGCAGCCTGTGTAACTTAGTGAGACCCTGTCTCAAAATAAAATAATAAAAAATAGGGGCTGGGGATGCATGCCAGTGGTAGAACATTTGGGTTCAACCCCCTGGTACTGCAAAAAGAGAGAGAGAGAGGAGAGAGAGGAGAGAGAGGAGAGAGAGAGGAGAGAGAGAGAAGAGAGGGAGAGAGGGAGAGAGAGAGCACGACCCAGAGGCGGTGCTCAGTGGTGGAGCACTTGCCCAGCATGTGCGAGGAGGCCCTGGGGTGTTCAACCTCCCAGTAATGCAAAAATAATAATAAACTTGCTTGTTTTTCTCTTGCTAACCTGTCTGTGGTTCCATGGCTCTGTGCCAACTATGGATTTGTGAGAGAAAATTATATTTTCTCCCTAACAGTTTTTGGCAAGCCCTACAAGAGTTTCTAGGACATTCCATTCACTCTGGAGCCTGCAGATGGGATCCTGGGAACTGGCAGACGCTGACAGGAAAAGGCAAGAATTCACACCAAAGTCAGCTCTCCCAGATCTCTCTCTGAAGTGCCCAGCAGAGAGGAAGGTGAAGATTTTTTTCCCCTGGTTCCTTCTTTGCCAAATTCAGATTGGCAGGAGAAATGCATTTGTACAAACTGGTTTTTAGAGTCAGTGGCTCTGCGGCTTTGGCCTGGGGCACCTGTTGGTTACGGATCCATGGCCTGCATGCAATGGTGGCCCTTTTCCTTTGAATTTCACATTCTTTGTCATAAAGAGAAGGACGGGGTAGAACAGAGGCATGGGCCAGAAGCCGGTCCCTTGGACCAGCCTTGCAGACTGGCATCAGGACACTCCAAGGGGGTTGCTTGTTAAAAAGCTGAGTGAAGTGCTCCTTTTGACCTCTGTGACCAGGGAGAACATGCTCTCAGGTCTCTTTGAGGTGGGGACACAAACTGTGTGTTCAAAGTGAAAAGTTTAAGGTTTACTAACATTGCCTTGTCTGAAGCCATAGCCCTGTGGCTTCTGATCCCATCAGATCTCAGAAGCTAAGCAGGGTCAGGCCTGGTTACTCCTTGGATGGGAGACTATCTGGGATCACCAGATGCTGCAGGCTTGAGAGAAGGACCTAGAAACCCACTACCAAAAATCAATCTGCCATTGAAAACCCTATGAATAGCAGAGAAACACTGACAACAGTGTTTTCACCTGTTGTATGTAGGGTTGCTATCAGTTGGATACTGACTCGATGGCATCTAACAACAACAATAACAACACTGTCTTAAATTAATGGCTAAAATCAGTTCCCATGAAGGGGAAAACTGAATGGTAGGTAGTATGAAAGACTTTGTTGTTGTTGCTGTTGTGTGCCATCGAGTCGTGTCCAACGCATAGCAACCCTCATAGGGTTTTCAATGGCAGATTGTTTCGAGATTGCCTCAGGAGTGGGTTGCCACATCCTTCTCCCATTTTTGCGGTGCCAGGAATCGAACTCGGGACCGCAGAGACTACAGAGCAGAGCTCTACCAACTGAACTAAATCCCAGCCCATGAAAGACTTTAGAGGCTTAATATTCCAGAGACCGGAAACATCAGCGGAGCAGGGTCTGCAGGGAGCTGCGCATCTTGGCTGTCTAAAGGTGCCATTTTGCTTTACCTTAGCACCTGACCAACACCAACCACACACCTCCTCAGAGCCAGTGCTCAGGGCTCCTGGAAAACAGGCCGGGCAAGAGGCACACAGTCCCATACTCCAACCCCAGGCAACCTGCAGGCATCCACTAGGACCCAATAATCACCAATGGCAGCCACCCTCTACTGTGCTCAGGTTACAGGTCCAGTGCTCCCCATGCAGGATCCTAGGCAGAGGTCATAGCTATAGAAGACAGTGACAGCGACAGGTGCCCTGGCTTCAGTGCTTCCCTGTCGCTTGCCAGTGTGTGGCTTTAGATAAATCACTCAACCTTCAGCGTCCTCATCCATAAAATGGCGACAGGGATAGCACAGGCGTTCCTGAGAGGATGAAGTGAGCCAACGCACAGCGAGTTTTTAGCCAAATGACTTCTGGTCATAGGGACTTCAGGGGTGGCTCAGATTTTCTACCGAACTGCCCAGCAGCAATGCAAAAATGTCTTACACGGTAATCTGCAATTTGTGTTACTGGCTGTGTGTTATAGATAGATCAGGACACTGAAATTGGTAGGAGTGGGAGTCCAGGCCACGGGAGACACAGAGGGGCCTCCTCCGTCAGACTCCTAACTCTGGCCTCTGCAGGCCAACGAGCCCGGCAAAGGAAAGAGATGATGATGGTAAAGTCGGACACGCAGCAGGTAACCAGCCCGTGGCAGCTCTGATTCTGGGTGCTGTTTTTAAGATCCAAGCTCACCTCCCGCTACTTTCAACATCAAAGAAAAAGCCAGGGAGGGCGACCTGTGGACCAGAACAAACCATCACCAGCCTGTCCATCCTGAGGCAGCCTGCGCTTCTGGACCTTAATTCCTGCGGAGCAGCTACAAGATTCCCTTTCTCAGCAGTGGCCGAGGTACTATTTCAGGGGGACACTGAAGAGATGTGACAAAACTGGATCACGGATCAAGGCGGGGACACGCCATAAAGAACGTTACTGGGGCCGGGCGTGGTGGCGCACGCCCGTAATCCCAGCGGCTTCAGGAGGCGGAGGCGGGAGGATCGCAAATTCGAGACCAGAGGCAGTCTGCGTAATTTAGCAAGACCCTGTCTCAAAAAGTAAAAAAAAAATGGGCTGAGGTGCAGCTCAGTGGTCCAGCACTTGCAGAGCATGCAGGCGCGAGGCCCTGGATTCAACCCCCAGTACCACACACACACACACACAAAAGAACGTTACTAGGACAATCCACAGCTTTGAATGTGGACTTCACGCTAGATGGTAGGATTTATTATAAACTCAACTATTCCCCACCCCAGATTCTTAAATTGAAGTTTCTTTTTTTTAAATTCAGTACTGAGGGGTTGAGCCTAGTATGTTAGGCAAGCGCTCTACCACTGAGCTGCACCCCAGCCCCCTTTTTAAATATTTTATCTTGAGATGGTCTCGCTAAATTACACAGGCCGCCTCTGGCCTTGAACCTGCGATCCTCCAGAGTCGCTGGGATCACAGGTGTGCACCACGGCGCCTGGCTCGTAGGCTGAGGTTCTCATCTCCAGCGCCCTAGAATGTAACGCTGTTTGGAGACGAGGTCTTTGAAGAAGTAAATTCAGTTAAAATGAGCTCACTAGGGGAGAACCTCGTCGGACTGACACCCACGTGGGACAAACACAGCAGACAAAGAGGCCGCAGAGAGGGACACAGGAGCAGAGAGGACACAGCGAGAGGCCCAGGAGGGAGGGCTCAGGAGGAAGCACGGCTGCTAACACCCTCACCTTGGATTTCCAGCCTCCAGAACTGCGAGACTATAAATTTCTGTGGTCTAAGCCACCCAGCCTGTGATCCTTTTATCATAGTGGCCCAGGGAAATTATACTGTAATCCATGTTATAGGGGCTGGGGTTTAGTGCAGTTGGTAGAGTGCCGTACAGCACTTTCTGAGGATGTGAGCTTCAATCCCCAGCACTGCAAAAATGGGAGAAGGATGTGGCAATTCTGAACCAGTCAACCACTGAAAACCCTACGAGGGTCGCTGTGAGTCAGACATGACTTGACGGCACCTAACAACAACAACAATCAATGTTAAAGTTTCTAAAGATGAAGATCATTCTCTGGCTGTGTATGATAATACTCTTATTCTCAGACAATTCCCTTAGATATTTGGGGTTAGCGGGCCACCACGTCTATGCCTTACTCTTTTTTTGTGTGTGTGTGGTACTGAGGGTTGGACCCAGGGCCTCGGGCTTGCATGCTCTGCAAATGCTGGACCACTGAGCTGCACCCCCAGCCCACTTTTTACTTTTTGAGACAGGGGCTCGCTAGATTTCACAGACTACCTCTGGTCTCGAACTTGCGATCCTCCTGCCTCCGCCTCCCGAGCCACTGGGATTACAGGTGTGCACCACTGCGCCCCGCAACAGCTCTATGTCTTGAGTTCTCCCACAGGTGACCTCGCTGGATCCTCACGACCACTCTGGAACATGCCAGGACCAAGCCAAACCCACCTCCATCACTAGAAGTGGAGAAATTGAGGCTCAGAGGGGCGGAATAACTGGCTGTGACACACAGTGACTAATGAGCCGCGGAGCCAGGAGCCAGACCTAGGACTTCCTGGCTGCAGCCAGTACTCTGAACTGTCACCCCACAGTATCTGGAACAGCCAGCTGGCCTGGCACAGGGACAATCTTCACTTGGGCAGATCCAAACTCTGGGCCTCCAAGGGAAGCCTCCTCACCAAGCCATCAAAGAGCACCTTTCTGCTCAGTTGGGCTTCCAGAAGTCTCGGACAGACCTCTGTGTGGCCCAAAGCCTGGGGCTGCCCTCTGCGCCGGGCTCCACCAGAGTCACCAAAGCAGAGAGGGCAGAGGTTTGGGGCTACCCCGAGCTGGCAGTCCCTGTGAGTTAGTGGACCAGGGGCAGTGACCAGCCCAAGCCATAAGAGGTCTCAAGCCCTGGGGTGAGTAGGTAAAGTGTAAGCTGAAACTCAGACTCAGAAATGCACACCCAGACAGGCTGCACGTGGTGCTGCACGCCTGTAATCCCAGCTCTCAGGGTGCCGAGGCTGGAGGCTCACTTAAGTTCAGGAGTTCAAGACCGGCCTAGACAACACAGTGAGACCCCAACATCCCCCCTGCCAAAAAAAAAAAAAAAAAAAACCCAGATCAGACCTAGAAGCCTTAAAAATCATTAAGCTAAACTCTTACTATGTTGTTGTTGTCATTAGGTGATGTCAAGTCAGTGTCCAACTCATAGTGACCCTATGTACAACAGGCGAAACAATATGGTCAGTACTTCTCTGCTGTTCATAGGGTTTTCAATGACGGATTGATTTTTGGGAGTGGGTTCCTGGGTCCTTCTCCCAAGCCTACAGCACCTGGTACTCCCAGGTGGTCTCCCATCCAAGTACTAACCAGGTCCAACCCTGCTTAGCTTCCGAGATCTGACGGGATTGGATGCCACAGGGCCAAGGCTGCAGACAAAACTCCTAGTCTAGACAATGGAAACTAAGGGCCAGGAAAAGGCTGACTTCTAGGACCTGAAATCAGACACTCTCTATTCAGGGAGTGTGATCTGTATCCTGCTTGTGCCATACAATCCTGGAATCCTCTTCTTCCTCTTTTCCCCCTTTGGTCCTGGGGTGGAACCCAGTGGCTCACATACAATAGGCAAGCGCTCCACCACTGCGCTGCATCCCCAGCCCTCATCTTCCTCTTAAGGCGGGGCCTTACTCCATGAAATCCCTGCAGATCAGTCATCCCAAACCACTTTGAGCACAGTCACTGCGACTAAGATCACCCTTTTCCCCTAGGGAAGCTCTGGTTGGTTTGGTCCCCATAATAAATAGAAACTGGCTCTCCTGAAATTTCCATGTATTGATCCATTTCTGCTCGTCGCAGCCAAGGAGAATTGTCATTTTTCTGTGTCCTTAAGTGTCTGTGGTCAACTTTCATGTTTTTCCCAAGTGTCTTCTTTCCAGGCGAGTGTGAGCCAGTGGGATTTGTTCTTGTTGACTATCCTGCTAAGTTGGAACATGAAGAAGAGCGTGGCTCTTCCGTCATGGTAACCTACCCTACTATCAGGACTAGAGCTTAGAATGTATAGCCTAATACTCTATTTATTTATTTTTGCAGTGCCAGAGATCAACCCCAGGGCCTTTCGCATGCTAGACAAGCACTCTACTGTGGACCTACATCCCCAGCCTAATAAATGCTTTTTTTGGGGGGACGGGGGATCTTATTGTCTTTTTTTTTATTGGAAATTTTTAAATGTACACCTTAATGTGATTCATTCTGACATGCTTTTCATTGTGACATTTCCATATATGCATGTTGATGTACATTATTCATATAGGTTCCCCCTTACCCTCCCGTATGCTTCCCCCCCTCCCACCCTCCCCATCTAAGTCTTCTCTATCTTTTACTTGGTAGTATTTTTCTATATGTCCTTGGGTTCCAGTTCTGTTTAAGATAGAAACTTTTCCTGTAGGGATCTTTGTTTTTATCTTGTTAGAACAACTGCATGCATTTTCTAGACCATTTATATTGACACCATTCTTAGCTTTTTTCCCCCCTTTTATTTTGATCCGACCTTTGAATAGGATTTTTCCCCAATAAACGCTTTTGAAAAATAAAATGTTTTCAAAACACCCTTGAGACCAGGCAGCTGAGGGTCAGAGAGGTGCATTCCAAACGTCACAGAGTCAGTAGATGGTAGAGCAGGGTCTCCAGGGAAAGAAGACTCAGGGCAGGGAAGGCTCCTGCCCAGATTCACATGGCAAGCTGGCGGAACTGGGATTTAAACCTGAGGCCTATAAATCAGTCCTCTATATCTGCTGCCACAGAACTGTCCAGTTTGCAAGCCAGAACGTGCTCATAGAATGTGCAACCTGTTCCTCCTTCCACGGCTAACGCCCCTGCAGTGCGCTCCTTCTTCTCTTTCCCAAAGCACCTGTCATCTTCGAACACACTTTATTTACTAGGCTGTTAGAACAGAAGCTCCAGTAGATGGGGGATCTTTTGTCTCTTTCACTCACTGACACATTTGAAACCCAGCACCTGGTTTGTATAGTAAACACTTAGTGAATATCTCTTGAATACATGAGTCCAGAATGCTTTTCTTTTCTTTTCTTTTCTTTTCTGGTGGTACTGGGGGTTGAACCCAGGGCCTCACGCTTGCATGCTCTGCAAGTGCTGGACCACTGAGCTGCACCCCCAGCCCATTTTTTTTTTCTTTTTTACTTTTTGAGACAGGGTCTCACTAAGTTATGCAGACTGCCTCTGGTCTCGAACGTGCAATCCTCCCGCCTCTGCCTCCTGAGCCACTGGGATTACAGGTGTGCGCCACCACGCCCAGCTGCATTTCTTGAGTACATATAGCTAGGCTGTCACCTGTACCATTTTGCTGGCTCACAGATCCATCCAGACATTAATGCTCCCTAAGCCCTGAAAGGGCTGGGAATTAGCTTAGTTGGTAGAGCGCTGCGCTGCAGTCTCTCAGGTCCCAAGTTCAATTCCCAGCACTGCAAAAATGGGAGAAGGGCCTGGCAATCCACTCCCAAGGCAATCCCGAAACAGTCAGCCATTGAAAACCCTATGAGGGTTGCTATGAGTTGGATACCGAGTCGAAGGCACCTAACAACAACAACAACAAGGCCCTGAAATGAGCCACCATTCCATCCAGCTCCACCAGGAGAGAGCAAAGCAACCCGGCCTCAGGCTCCTTACACAACCAGACTCCCAAACAAAATGAAAACATAGCGTTCTTTTTTTTTTTTTCCTCCCAGTAATGGGGCTTAAACCCAGGGCTTTGTGCATGCTAGGCAAGCACTCCATCACTGAGCTGCACTCCCAGGCCATCCTTCCTTCTGTCCTTTCCGAGACAGGGTCTTGCTAAATTGCACAATCTCCCCCAGCCTCAGCCACCCACATAGCTGGAATTAAAGGTTTGTGCTATGTGCACAAGACTCATCCCTTCTTTTCCTATTCCTTTGATGCTGGGGGGGCTGAATCCAGGGTCTTGCACATACATTGCAAGTGCTGTGCCACCAAGCTGCACTCCCAGCTTCCTTTCTTATGTTTTATATCTTGAGACAGGGGCTCACTATGTTACACAGGCTGCCTTTGGCCTCAAACCTACACACCCCCGGCCTCTGCCTTCCGAGTCATTGGGATTACAAGTGTGTGCTAGCAGGCCTGGCTTGACTCATCCTTGAACAGAAGAGAAGTTAAATTTCCTGGTGGCTCCCTCTGAAAAGCAATCTCATCCTCAAAAGCGCCCGACAAGACCTAGAGGGGCCAGGTCTGCCCCTGGCCTTCTGACTCTTTTTCTAATGGTGTCTGGTACCCACTGCTGAGCTGGCAAATTCAGAGGCACTCTGCCAGCCGGACAGCAGCAGACACCTAGTCCCTGGGTTCTTGCAGCAGCTCCCAAGGACCCTCTCCTTCAGCCAACAGGGACACAGTGGCCACTGAGTGCCATGTGCAAGGGCAAGACGTTGTGACTTTTAATATATGGCTTTTGACCAATGCCTAATGCTTGTTCCAAGAAGTTCTGAGTCTACTGTGGTCCCAGCCCAAGGAAGAGAACAACAGGCACTGGAGATCATTCCAGAGAAAAGCAAGGCATTCCAGAAACGCTGCCTTGTTTCAGAATGGTCTTCCAGAAAAAGCCGTCTCCATCAGCCCCTCCCCCAGGCAATGAGCTGTAACACCAGCGGCTGCAGCAGTGAACAGACAGAAACCTTCTGTGCCAGGGACAGCGAACCCTGCAGCAGAGGCAGACATGCCACCCATCCCTGCTCCACCTTCCTGCTGTGTGACCTGGGGCACGTACTGCCTCTCTGGGCCTCACTACCCTCATTTATAAGACGAGAATCAATTGAATCTACTTCATAGGATTGCCGGGAGAATTAGAGAAGATAACACTTAGCCCAGTGCCTGCCACATAGCAAGCGCTTAATAAGATACTTTTTTTCAAAGGAAAGGACCGGCTCCCATGGAGAAAATGAAAACCATTACTTAGGGGGTTCCTAAAAGCCTCACGAGCCCTTATTTGCGCACTTATGTATTTCCTAAGCGTCTGCTGACACCCGTTTTTCAAATAAACTTTATCCTCACAGCATCTTTGGGATGGAAGGTGCGGAGAGCACAGCGACAGTCCTAGCAAAAGCAGGAAAACAAGGCCCGTAAAGAAGCAGGGAGGGGGACTGGCAAGCAATCGAGTTAGGGCCCCGGCCTCACACCCTCCCGAGTGGCTTCCAAACACCAGACGCGCCTCTGCTAGGGGGGACGTGGGTGGAGGCCATTCCTTGAAGGGCAGCAGCGCTGGGACTGAAACTCAGCACCTCTAAGCAGTGATCATCTTTTGTCCCTAAAGAAAAAAAATGCACGTCAGCGCCCTGAAGCCGGAGGGAAAAGAAGTCAGCGCCCCGAGACGCCACGCGCAGGCTTTCCACGCTGGGTCAGGCCCGGGCAGAAATAAAAGCGATGGGCGGCCCCTGCTCCGAGGCCGCCTGCGGCCGACGGGGGGGCTCCGAGCGGGGCGCCGACCCCAGGAGGGGAGAGGGGCGGCGGCGGCCAGGGAGTCCCGGGCTCCGCTCACCTGGCTGGAGCCCCCGGCGCACCTGGCAGCGCCCAGACTCGCGAGCCCCGTGCGGGGCCCGGGTCGTCCCATATCTAACAGGCCCGGCCCCCAGAAGCAGCCTGAGGGGCTCCGGAAACTCACCTGCCGTAGCAACCGCGCCGCCGCCGCCTGTCAGTCAAGCGAGCCCTCCGCGCCACGGCGCACTGGCGCGGGGCCCCGCCGGCCGAGCCCCGCCTCCTCCCCGCCCGCTGCCCAATCGCAAGAGGCCTATGTCACGCAGGGGGCGTGGCCACGCGGCGGGCCGGCGCGCCAGGGGCGGGGCCGGGCGGCGTGGGGGCGGGGCCGGGCGGCGTGGGGGCGGGGCCGGCCCTCTGACAGCACTGCTGAGCGCCGGAAGGGGCTCGGCCCGCGGCTCTGGGTCGCGGTCGCTACCCCGGCTGCGGGGCCGACGCCGCCATGCCGGTTACCGGGAAGACTTTCCGGCGGCGCCGGGCCGACTCGGAGTCGGAGGAGGACGAGCAGGACTCGGAGGAGGTTCGGTGCGTTCGAGGCGATGCTTCATTGGCAGGGAAGAGAGGCTGGCCCGGGGGACCTCGCTGACACGGTTAACGGGGGCGGGGGTGTTGTCCCTTCTGACAACGAAGATACTGATGCCCCTGGGGGTGACCCGCCGCCTGCAGGCTGCACCGGCGAGAGGGGCGCGGACGATCTGGCTGCCCGTGGTCCCAAGCGCAGCGTCGCGCCCTCGGCCCCTGTGCCGGCGGCTCGGCGGCAGGCCAGGGGTGCCCCGAAAGCCGCGGCTGGCTCTGGGTTCCACCTCCTCTCTCAGCCTGTGCATTGCTTTTATTTTATCCCCCACAGATTAAAACTGGAAGAGACCCGAGAGGTGCAGAATTTGAGGAAGAGGCCCAATGGGGTGAGGTGGGTACCGTGGGGGAGCCAGGAGGAGGGAGCGGCGATGACAGCGGCACGCCCCAGCTAGATTCTTGGGCACACGTTTCTCCTTACACATAGCCCTTTCCCTTGACAAACTTCCACTGCCCAGAGAGGGGACCAATGATCTTTGCAAATGTCCCAACATCACACGCTCTGAGCAGAGTGGTCTTTGGGTGTGCTCCAGAGGTACACAGGTTGTTGTTGTTGTTGTTGTTGTTGTTAGATGCCGTCGACTCAGTATATGACTCATAGCGACCCTCTGTACAACAGGGGAAACACTATTGTCAGTGCTTCTTTGCTGTTCATAGGGTTCTCAATGGCGGATTGATTTTTGGGAGGGGGTTGCCGGGTCCTTCTCCCAAGCGTACAGCACCTGGTGTTCCCAGGCGGTCTCCCATCCAGGTACTAACCAGGCCCGACCCTGCTTAGCTTCCGGGATCTGCCGGGATCGGATGCCACAGGGCTATGGCTGCAGGCACACAGGTTACTAACCCACATTTTTCTTGCACCCCTTTTTGAAATACACGTTGACCACTAAGAGTTTGGAAAATTTAGAAAAGTATGGTAAAATAAATAGTATCCATAATTCTTCCATGCAGAAGTAAACAATGTTAACATTTAATATTCTTTCCAACCTATTTCCTCTCCCTTCTTTTTAAAGATTGTGAGCATTTTTTTTGGTATATACTCTTATTCTTTGCCGTGTGTGTGTGTGTGTGTGTGTGTGTGTGTGTGAGCCAGGCAGTACTTGGGGGTTGAAACCAGGGCCTCACATATACTTTGCAAGTCCTCTACCACTGGGGTGCACCTCCAGCCCATTTTTTACTTTTTTATTTGAGTCAAGATGTCACTAAGTTACACAGGCTGCCTTTGTCCTCAAACTCATGATCCTCTTGCTTCTACCTCTTGAGTCACTGGGATTACAGGCATGTGCCACGATGTCCAGCCAGTCTTTTTTCAACTCATTATGACATTGTAGGCATTTACCCATAATGTATATTTTCCACAAAACTTTTTTAGTGGCTGTATAATATTCCACCAAAGGTATAATATATTAACAAATCTGGGTAGGTTGTTTTGTAAATTTTCACCATCAAATAAGGCTGCAACATACATAGACACACACACACACACACACACACACACACATATTTTTTTTTTACATTTTTCTTCTGTTGTATTTTCCTTGACTGGTAAAATCTTCGAAAAGAGATTCTCAAGCCAAAATAATGTGAAATGGCTTTGCAGGAAACTGTCCCATTCTGCTTACTCCCCCACCTTTGGCATCCACAGTGCTGTTTTATTTTTGTGGCTTTTCAGCTGGCTCTCCTACCCAACCCTTAGATCTTGTCCTTGCATTACTGTTGCAACCTACAAACCTCCTAAGTGTTTCTCCTCTCTGAATTATGTGATTTGTTGTTTTTGTTTTTGTTGTTGTTTTTCCTCAGTGCTGCTGCCCTGCTGGTGGGAGAGAAGGTGCAAGAAGAGACTACTCTAGTGGTAAGAGTGGGGTCTTCCCTGAGGGTGATGGTGTTTCCTTAAAAATAAAATGACAAGGCTAATTCCGCTGCCATTGCGGCCCCTAAGCCGTGTTTGTTTTCTGCAGGATGATCCCTTCCAGATGAAAACAGGTGGCATGGTGGACATGAAGAAACTGAAGGAAAGGGGCAAAGATAAGTAAGTGCAGGACGGGTGGAGGTGCAGACTCACTGTAGCCTCTCCCTGGCTCTGAGTCTCTCACAGAGCTGGGCACTGCAGCAGCCCCGCGCACAGAATATCCAGAAGTAGGCAGTGTGCTCTGTGAGGGATGTGTTGTTTAAAAACAGAAGGAAACAAAAACTCTGGTAGTTACCTCAGCGCCCAGTGGGTCGATTCCTTTTATAAAAAGTGCTTGTTCACTGTCTTTCAAACCCAGCTGGGAATTTTGTATAAAACCACAATTACAAAAATAACACATTCAAACATTATAAAAGTTTATAAAAGAAAAATATCCACTTCTCAGAGATATCCACAGAGGCCAACAGTTTGCTTGCATAAATTTCTAGAGTTTTTTTCCATTATGCATCACACCAGTCATATAGTTTTGCCCAACCATAAATGTTGTTGTTGTTGTTGTTAGGTGCTGTGGAACCATGTCCGACTCATAGCGACCCTCATAGGGTTTTCAATGGCTGATATTTTCGGGATTGCCTCGGGAGTGGATTGCCACATCTTCTCCCATTTTTGCGGTGCTGGGAATTGAACCCAGGACCTCAGAGACTGCAGAGTGCTCTACCAACTGAGCTAAATCCCAGCCCCTCCAACCATAAATAGGATGTTATAATTTTTGTCATGCTTTTGCTTTGTTCTCGTAACATGAAACTTGGCCTCACTAAGTTGTGGCTTGGGGGCTTTGCCTCGCTGCTCTCTCCTTTCAGGGTCAGTGAAGAGGAAGACCTGCACCTGGGGACATCATTTTCTGCAGAGACCAACCGGAGGGATGAGGACGCAGACATGTAGGTGCCATTCTGTCTGCCTGTGAGCCACTGGGGCTCGGCTCCAGTCACATAGTCTAAGATATTTTAGTCACAGATGACATTTCTAGAATTTTCTGGAAGACATGAACGTTGGCCCCATTTTCTCTACCACTCAGGCTTGAGAACTTTGAAAACCTCTTAAAAGTTTTTTAAGGGAATGGTTCATGGGATTTTAGACTATTGTTGTTGCTTTTGTTCTGCTGGGGTTTAAACCCAGAGCCTCACACGTGCTAGGGAAGTGCTTGAGCACAGGGCCACATCTCCAACCCCTCAATTTCATGACTAACGATATTTCCCAAAATATTACAAAGATAAACATGGAGTTGCCCACTTTTCTGTTTTGCCAACAAAGTCTTTAAAAAACAACTACCATCTTTCTGTCTTCAAATAACCTTATGTATCCTAACACAAGTAGATTGGTAGGGCATAATCTCATAAGTTTATACTCTAGGTTGAATGTTTCTAACTTGAAAAAACTCAAGCCAAGTGTGGTGGTGGTGGTGGTGGTTAGGTGCTGTGGAGTCAGCATCCGACTCATAGCGACCCTCATAGGGTTTTCACTGGCTGACTGTTTCGGGATTGCATTGGAAGTGGATTGCCAGGTCCTTCTCCCATTTTTGCAGTGCTAGGGATTGAACTTGGGACCTCAGAGCCTGCAGCGCAGCGTTCTACCAACTGAGCTTGACATGCCTGTAATCCCAGCACACAGAAAGAAGGGTGAGGCAGGAGGATCACAAGTTTGAGGCCAGGCTGGGCTACATAGCCTGTTATTAAAAGAAGCAAAAGAAAGAATGAAAGAAACAAACAAACCCCTCTAGTTATTTTTCTTTCTGTCATTTCTCAATAGGCAATGACCATTTCCTGAGGAGCCATCATGGGTCTGTGGGCTAGGGTTGGGGACCATTCATTTAGAGGATGCCTGCTGTGGGCAGGAACCAGAGCCCGTGCATCTCTGTCCTCAGGATGAAGTACATCGAGACAGAGCTAAAGAAGAGGAAAGGGATCGTGGAGCACGAGGAACAGAAAGCAAAGCCAAAGAACGCGGAGGACTGCCTCTATGAACTCCCAGAGAACATCCGCGTCTCTTCGGCGAAGAAGACAGAGGAGATGCTGTCCAACCAGATGCTGAGCGGCATCCCCGAGGTGGACCTGGGCATCGAGTATGTTTGGCACCCATGATCTTGCTTCTCTGCCCAAGAAAGAGCTGTCTGCTCTCCCGACCAGGCTGGGGGTGCAGCTTCATGGCGTAGCACTTGCCAAGCCTTCACCAGGCCCTGAGTTCCATCCCAGCACTGCCCCCAGAAAGAGGCCATTGTTGTTGTTGTTGTTAGTTGCCGTTGAGTCAGTATCCGACTCATAGCGACCCTCATAGGGTTTTCAATGGCAGACCGTTTCGGGATTGCCTTGGGAGTGGATTGCCAGGTCCTTCTCCCATTTTTGCGGTGCTGGGAATTGAACTCGGGACCTCGGAGACTGCAGCATAGTGCTCTACCAACTGAGCTACATCCCAGCCCGAAAGAGGCCATAGGGACCGCATCTTACCTGTATCCTTAGAAACCCGTAGGCACGCATTCTACTCTCTCAGGCAGGTTATCGCCAGGAGTTCCTCAGGAGGTTGGTCTGGGTGCCTGAGGGACCCTGACTGCTGAAAGCGCAGTGTGTCGAGGTCACAGCCATTCATCTGTTCTAATCAGGCCCTTTATTCTTCTGTTTTCTTTTAGTAGGAGCTGCGCTAAAGGCTCCCCCTTCTCCACCATGATCTTCCTTTCACCTGAACTGCAGAGTACCTGCTTTAGAGGGGGAAGAGATGCAGTGGTCAGCAGCAGCATCGGGAGGCTTCTAGCTTCTCGCCTCTCCTGGCCTTGTTAGCTTTGGGCCTTAGGAAGTCCTCCCTACCGCTCCAGGGCTTGCTTTCCTCATGCATGCCAGGCAGGCACTCTGCCAATGAGCTATACTCCTAGGCCCTCCTGCCATGGCCATGAGTGCTTCATAAGAATATGGCCATAGCTGGGCGTGGTGGCACACGCCTGTGATCCCAGTGTCTCAGGAGGCGGAGACGGTAGGATCGCAAGTTCGAGTCCAGAGGCAGTCTGAGTAACTTAGAGAGACCCTGTCTCAAAAAGTAAAAAAAAAAAATGGGCTGAGGGTGCAGTTCAGTGGTCCAACACTTGCAGAGCATGAAAGCTCGAGGCCCTGGGTTCAACCCCCAGTACCGAAAAAAAAAAAAAGAAAAAGAAAAAGAATATGGCCATAGGGCCAGCCAGGCGTGGTGGTGCACACCTGTCATCTGAGCACTCAGGACGGGGGAGAGTTTGAGGCTGGGCTAGGCTACATAGTAAGACCCTGTATCAGAGAGAGAAATGAAAAAAGTGTCCCTGCAGGAAGTTGGTCAACTAGAGAGAGCTGTGCCCCAGGGCAGATCATTCATTTCCTCCTGCAGTGGTGGGCGCCAGACTCCCAGGTCAGTGCCAGCTGCATGTCAGAGGTGCAGCGACGTAGTGCGTGGTGTGGTTCCTTTCTCCCCACAGTGCTAAAATAAAAAATATCATTTCCACGGAGGACGCCAAGGCCCGCCTGCTGGCAGAGCAGCAGAACAAGAAGAAAGACAGCGAGACGTCTTTCGTGCCCACCAACATGGCTGTGAATTACGTGCAGCACAACCGATGTGAGCACCCTGGGGGGAGCAGCTCCGCCCATCGCCCCTGATGGGATGAGGCTGCCCAGGACCCCACCTCCCATCTGATGTGGCTCTTGGTTTCTTCCGGTCCAGTTTATCACGAGGAGCTCAACGCCCCCATACGGAGAAACAAAGAAGAGCCCAAAGCCCGGCCCTTGAGAGTGGGTGACACAGAGAAGCCGGAGCCTGAGCGTGAGTACGGCAGAGGCCGCAGGGCAGCTGGGCGGGTCTGCACTCGGGTGGCCCTCGGAGGTAGGATGGGGCCAGGCAGGGGTAGAGCTTGGGTTTAGGGCCAAGGCGTCGGGGGTTCCAGTCCACGCCCCAGACCTCGGGCACACGCTTTCCCCTTTCCAAGTCCTGTTTCCCTCATCTGTAGAACGAGGTCGGTGATGGAACCGACCTCCTGCGGTGGCTCCCAGGATGCACTGGACGATCAAGCGTAGTAGAGACTCAGACAATTTCAGGAAGCCAAAGTCACTGAAAAGTCCGAGGGCACCCTGTGCTCTTGCGCACAGGCGTGAGTGCTGGGGCTCCTGTGGGGAACAAGTGGGCGTGGTCCAGGCCTTCTCTCGGCCGTCCCAGTATGGCAAACAGCCTCTCTGTTCTCCCCAGGATCCCCGCCTAACCGCAAGCGCCCTGCTAATGAGAAGGCCACTGATGACTACCACTACGAGAAGTTCAAGAAGATGAACAGGCGGTACTGAGATGCCCCAAACGGGGTGGAACTAGCGCTGTGCGCGCGCGCAGACACACACGCGCGCACACACACACGCACGCACGCACACACACACACACACGCACGCACGCGACGTGGGCGGAGCCTGCTCTTTAGCTAGCACGCAGTCCCCAAAAAGACTCTGTTAGCCCTGCTGCTTCCCTGCTGACTTGTTTGTTTGTTCTTGTCTTTGTTTTGTTTTGATTTGTGCTGGAGACAGGGTCTCACCGTATAGCCCAGGTAGGCCTTGAACTCAGTATGTGGCTCTGGCCGGGCTCCACCTTGAGATCCTCTTGCCTCAGCCTCAAAAGTGCTGGGATTAAGGGCAAACACCACCATGCCACCACACCTGGCTCCCGCTAGATTTTCCAAGCACTAAATTTGTAACAAAACAATGTGTAGTTTTCCTATTGGGGGCAAACTGTGATGAGCATTATTAAATCTTGTTTGTAAATACATTGACTTTCTCTTAATATTTGTCCTGGGTCAGGAAGAAATAGGTGTGAGTGTATTATGCGATAACATCTTTTAGATTGTGCTTTTTTGATTATATTTAGAATCATGTCTTCTACTTTCAAATACTTGGGGTGGGGTTAAAACCTGCATCCTTCAAGGTGGGAGTGGTGGTGCACACCTGTAGTCCCTAGCACTTGGGAGTGTGGTAGGAGGACTGAGAGTTGGAGGCCACCCTGGAGGCACATAATAAGACTTTTTTTCAAAAAAATTTTTAAAAATTTTAAATTTAAAAGCATCATTCAGGACTGGGTGCTGGAATTCCTGTAATACACGCCTGTAATTCCAGCAACTCAGGAGGCAGAGGCAGGAGGATCACAAGTTTAAGTCCAGAGGCAGCTTGTGTGACTTAGCAAGACCCTGTCTCAACAACAACAAAAAAAAGTTAAAAATGGGCTGAGGGTGTGGCTCAGCAGTAGAGCACTTGGACAGCGTGTCTGAGACCCTGGATTCAACGCCCCAGTACCTCAAAAGCAAACAAACAAAACAGAATCATCCTCCGTTGTGTTCAGTGGGTCCAGCGGAAAACAGAAAACTCGAGGATGGGATCAAAGTGATACGGGTATTTTCTGACTTTTACAAAGTTGTCTATTTATTTCGATTAAAAAAGAAAAGTAAAAGCTGCATTTCCTATCACTTGCGGAATTTAATTATTATATACAAACTGAGTCCAACCTCATTTATTTTGTGGTTCCGTACACCAACAGGTGATATTTTCAAATCCCAGGGGTTGGGTAACTGGAATGTGAAACTGAATTACTGATCTTCTTGTTTAGTTCAAAGGATACAGATGCCCCAATCTGCTAGCCGCCAGGTACCTTCCCACTCAGGTTGGCATTTTTTCCTGAAGCCCTCACTTGAGATGAGGTAAGAGCAGTCAGTTGACTGGGCTGTCTGGAGTGGGTTACAGAGGTTTGGTTCTGGAGTCGATCTCACCGCTGCTCACGGCTTACTATGTCCTTGGACAAGTCCCTTTCCCTCTGAGCCTGAGTTTTCTCATTTAGCAAATGAAGAGCTTTTTTTTTTTTTTTTTTCCTTCAGTAGAATGTAAGGTCATCAAAGGCAGGAAGCATGCGTGTGTCACTTTTTTCCCTTTAAATCCCCACAGCCTAGCCTGTAATGTGACACATAGGCAGTCCTCAAAACTGTAAATGAAGGAATCCTCCAGTGGTGCAAGGGTGAAGTGGTAAGTGGTGGTTGGCTTATAACAGGTGGTCTATACCGTCGGTTCTTTTTAATGCAACATACAAAGGTTGAACTTTCAAAATGTACCCAGAATATTTGGACAAACCTATTTCCATGATATATGAGTTCATCAAGGAAGAGAGGTGGATACTGAGGGCCTGGCACATCCCCTGGAACCTAGACACACGACAAATATTTATAGGATTATTGGGCAACTAAGTGGATGGCACACAGTTCTTGCTTGCCAGAGTTCCCTTTGCTGGAGAGTAGCCCAGCTTTAAAGTGGCCACCAGATAACAGAAGCCAGATTTCTTCCACTGTGGGAATTTACACATAAGCAAGGGGAGAAGGCTCAAATGACCTGTGTAATGGGTTAGCGTTGGAAATTTCATGTGAACTTGTGTTGAGCTTAATGCCAGAGCAAGTGGTTACACACAGAAATATTTATGGATACATGTAAAGACACCGGTAGTGTACATATATATTTTGCTGTCAGCTGAGAGCCTGAAAGACACGATAACTCAATAGCAAGAAGCGCATGCAGCTCCCCCAGATCTTGGTTTCTAACACCATTTTTCCAATAAAAAGAACCAGGGCTCTTTCTAGAAACGACTGATTGTAGAACTGGGGAAGGAAGTACACAAGATGAGTCTGTAGCATCCTGTAATGCCAAAAGTAAGGAAGTGTTCAAAATAAACCCTGACAAACATTGATACACATCGAGTATATGTCAAAGGATCAGTGAACCAACTGAAACCCAGTGGCCAAAACAAAAACAATTTGAGAAAAGAAAATGGTATTGGATTATGACCCAAAGTATAAAAACAAATTATTGGTCTGTAGTGATATAAATGATAGAATAAAAAGTGGAGGAGAAGAGACAAATCTTCCATGTAGCACACCAATAATTTCTGTAGATGCTCTGCCCTCGGTGATGTAGATAATAACTCCTTGCTCCTTAGGTGTGGGGCTTGCATAGTAAGTTCCATTCATAGAGTACAGCAGGAGAAAAAGGGGTGGAGCGGAGTAACTTCAGAGTGGAGAAACATGTTAGACACTACCGCAAGTGAGCAAGGTCAGGTATGAACAGTCAAACCATACCCATAGTATGTACCTTTGGGATGAGGTGATGAAAATACCACATTACATCTGTGATCGATCTTCCAAAGACCCATAAGCAAAACCTAATTAAGAGAAAAACATCAAATTCCAATAGAGGCACCATCTACAAGAGATTTGGTGACTTGGGGTGTAGGTCAGTGGTAGAGTCCTTGCCCCATCCTGAGCTGGGGGCCATGGACTCAATCCCCAGGCCCCGACAAAAAAGGGGTTGGTGGCACACCTGTAATCCCAGCACACAGGAGGCTGAGGCAGCAGGATCATGAGTTTGAGGCCAATTACAGGATGAGACCCTTTCTCAAAGACCAAGAGGAAACAATAGAACAAGACATCTTCCTAAGACCTCTATGGGGCTGGCAGAGCACTTATCTAGGATGCATGAGGCCCTGGGTCTATTTCCACCACACATACACACATACAAAATTTGGCCAGAACTCAAAACTATCAAAGTCATCAAAAATAAGGCAAGTCTGAGAAACAATCAAAGAGACGTCCAAGGCATGACAAGTAAATGTAATGAGGTGTACTGGATGAGGTCTGTAAGCAGAAAAAGACATTAAGGAAAAGTAAGGACCCGGCAATCCACTCCCAAAAATCAATCTGCCATTGAAAACCTTATAAATGACAGAGAAGAAATGACAAATAGTGTTTCACCTGTTGTAAGTAGGGTCGCTGAGTCAGATACCGACTGAAGGGCACCTAAAAGCAACAACAATAAGGAAATCTGAATAAACCATGGACTTTAGTTAATAAAGGAATAGTGGCTCATTATTTGTAACAAATGCAGCATACTAATGTAAAATTTTAATAACGGAAAGCTATGGAGGTGTGGTATGTGGAAACCTCTGTCTTCTCTGTTTTTCTGTAAATCAAAAACTTCTAAAAAATAAACTGCCACTTGGGAAAAAAAAAAAACAATAACAGCAAAACCCACAAAGCAATGAAACCCATGAAAACCGATATAAAATTTCCTGCACTACTGACGTTTCAGAGACGGGAAAGGGCTCTGCCCTTAACAAAGATGGCTGCCGGCGGCGTCGGGAGGCGGCCCGCCCTGAGCAAAGAGGGCGGCCGCGCCGGGAGGAAGCGGAAGCGCGCGTCGGGCGGCGGCGCGGAGCCGCGGTGGGCGCGAGACCAGAGCGCGCGGGGCGGCGCGGGTCCGGGCATGAGGCTGGGCCGGGCCGCGCTGGCCCTGCTGCTGCTGGCGCCGTCGGCGGCGCGGGCGGTGGAGCCCATCAGCCTGGGGCTGGCGCTGGCCGGCGTGCTCACCGGCTACATCTCCTACCCGCGCCTCTACTGCCTCTTCGCCGAGTGCTGCGGCCAGAAGCGGAGCCTGGACCGCGAGGGTAGGCGGGCGCGGGCGCGGGCGCGGGCGGCCCTCGGCCGGGCCGGGCCGGGCCGGGCCGGGCCGGGCGGGCGCGGAGCGCGGGGTGGGGGAGGTGGGGCGCGGGGTGGGGGAGGGGCGGCCCTCCGGGCCCCGCCTTGTCAGGGGCCCCCCCAGGGGCCGTAGCTTCCCCTCCCGACGGGCCCTGTCGCCCCCAGCGCTGCAGAAGGACCTGGACAGCAAGCTCTTCGGACAGCACCTGGCCAAGAAGGTCATCGTGAACGCCGTGTCCGGCTTCCTCAGCAACCCGAGGCCCAGGAAGCCCCTGACGCTGTCCCTGCACGGGTGGACGGGCACCGGCAAGAACTTCGTCAGCAAGATCATCGCGGAGAACGTGTACGAGGGCGGCCTGGGCAGTGACTACGTCCACCTGTTCGTGGCCACGCTGCACTTCCCCCACGCCTCCAACCTCACCCTGTACAAGGCAAGGGCGCGAGCTGGGAACCCTTCCCGGGGTGACGCCGAGTTTGGGGCTTCTCGGTTGGGGGACGTGTGGAAACGAGCCGGGCTGAGGATGCCTCCGCGTCAGTTCCCCTTCGCAAGGTGTGGAAGAAGCTGGGCGAAGCTGGGCGACCTGTTGTGGTGGTTGTTAGCGACGCCCATAGGGTTTTCAGTGGCTGTTTCCGGATTTCCTTGGGAGTGGATTGCCAGGCCCTTCTCCCATGGGCGACGTGGGACAGCTGTAATTCCAGAGGCTCAGGCAGGAAGGTTGGAAGTGTGAGGCCAGCCTGGGCAACTTAGCAACACCCCATCTCAAACTAAAGATTAAAAGAGCTGGGGGTGTAGCTCAGTGGTAGAGCGCTTACCTAGAATGTGGGAGATCTTGGGTTTCACCTCCAGAGCTGCCCAAAAGAGACAGAGACAGAGGCATAATGGTTTGTGGTGGCTTCTGAAACTAGGCCCAGTGATGCTCAGTTAACTACAAGGGGTTGGAGAATCTGAGAGATGGATGTGATCAAAGCCAACCTAAAGATCATCAATTCTTGCTCATTTTGTAGAAGAGGAAACGTTCCCAGAGAGGCCTAAGTTTGCTTTAACGTTAGTGTGCAAACTGCCTCTACACAGATTAATCCTTAACTGGTATCCTGCTTGTAGGGTCACATGACCCCACACCGCACATACCCATGCTTAGGTAAGTGCTGCAGCGTCCCTCATCCCGCACCTGCCCAGGGTCTCTTTTGACCTTGCGACACCAGTTAAGGGTTAACTCTCTGATTAACATCCCAGGACCTGGTGGCAGACACACCTGAATCTGAGTTCTTTGAGTTCTAATGCTCCCTCCCTCCATCTGTGTCGCCTTTGGAAAGCCAGCTCACTCTTCTGAGAAGTGTGGTCTTGATTACAAAACAGTGCTTGCCAGCAGAATGGTCAGATACTTAGTCCGTACTCGTGTGAACACATTTTTTTCCTTCTGCTTGGTTACGCATCATGGTCACCAACTGTCCAGGGGCTCCCAAGATGCAGGGCTTTCAGTGCAAATCGAGATGAGTTGGTCATTGTAGTTAGGATCAAGGCTCCATCAACTTCAGAACTGTGATTTGGGACAGGTTCCTTGACCTCTCTGTGCCTGAATTTCCTCATGTCAGGAAGGAAACATAGCCTATCATTCTAGCACTTGGCATCAGGAAGGAAACATAGCCTATCATTCCAGCACTTGGCAAGCTGAGGCAAGAGGACCACAAGGTAGAGGCCAGCCTGGGCTACATGGGAAGACTGCCTCAGAAAGGAAAAGAAAGGCAAACAGTAGTGCACCATGACGGCTTTGGGAAGAGACCTTCCAATGTCACTGAATGGTGTCACTTAGAATAGGGTCTTGCTGTGGTGAGTGCGCAGTACATGTTTTCTACATTCCATGTAGGTTGCGGCAGCAGCGCGGGAAAGCTGTGGCTGTTGAAGTCTAACTGAGCAGAGAGGATCCTTTGTAAACAGTGCCTTACCTGGTCATGGCTTCAGCAAGCCACTCCAGGTCTCTGAAAGTTGCTCTAAACAGCCCCGTCCACATGCGGCCCAGGGCAGCTAGTGATGCAGCCTCACAAACTTTTAACACCGTATCGGTTTTACATTTTTTTTTTGATCCCCCCTAATTATGTCTGTGCATTAAGTGTATTATATAATTAATGTGCAACCCAAGACATTTCTTTTTACTGGGTGGGGCCCAGGGAAGCCAAAAGGTCAGACAACCCTGCTCTAAAGGGAGGCTTTCCAGACCTGCCAACAGAGTTATTGCTCAGGTTAGATACATGCGGGAACATTGTAACCATAGTCTTAGTAGCCAAAGAAAAACCCCCAGACAATTAGACCTACATTGTAACTTCCAGCATCTTCCTTGGAAAACAAATAGCTAATACTTCCACCTGATTGGGGCGGGGGCGGGAGGGGGGGGTCGGGGGAAGCTATGTGGGTTGGTATGCTTTGAACTCCACTGGGTGGCACCTAACAACAAATGGATTATAGAATTATGACTCCGTTTTCTGGTGAAAAGGCTTCAGAAGGTCGTTACTCCCTGATTGTTTAGGGTTGTAAGAAATACTCTGGGCTGAGGTGTAGCTCAGTGGTGGGGTGCTTGCTAGCGTGTACGGGGCCTTGAGTTTGATCCCTAGCACAAAAGAACAAAAAACCCCCGAATATTTATTTGTTTCTTCCAGTTTTCTTTTTTCTTGATTTTTTTTAAAGACAGTCTCACTGTGTATTTCCAGCTGGCCTCAAACTCATGCTCTTCCTACAGGGATTACAGGCATGCACCACTGTGCTCAACCTCATCCTCCAAATATGGTGTTTTTGTTTTGGTTTTGGGTTTTTTTTTGCGGTACTGGGGGTTGAACCCAGGGCCTCGCGCCTGCATGCTTTGCAAGTGCTGGACCACTGAGCTGCACCCTCAGCCCATTTTTTTACTTTTTGAGACAGGGTCTTGCTAAATTACACAGACTGCCTCTGGTCTCGAACTTGTGATCCTCCTGCCTCCGCCTCCCGAGCCGTTGGGATTACAAGTGTGTGCCACCGCGCCGGGCTCAAATACGTTTTTATGGCATATTCCTGGTTGTTGTTATGTGCCATCGAGTCGGGTCCGACTCAGCAACCCTCAAAGGGTTTTCAATGGCCAGTTGCTTTGGGAGTGGATTGCCACATCCTTCTCCCATGTTTGCAGTGCTGGGGATAGAACTGGAGTCCTCAGAGAATGGAACGCGGCACTCTACCAGCTGAGCTAAACCCCAGCCTGCCCGTATTCCTGGTTAGGCAGATTTAGTTCAGAAACACGTTGTCAGTGGCTCAGCCTCACCACGCTCCTCTCAGGCTGCTGAGCACTGGCGGTCGGCTGCCTCGCCTAAGGGAGCCTTGTGCTTTCCACCTGCCGGCTAGAGGCTAGAGCGCTTCTCCAGGCCATGCTGCAGTGGGGGAACAGGAGGTCACAGACTGCTATACACAGGATGTGCAGGACATGGCTGCTGTGAGGACAGAGACAGCCCCCTGTTGACAGTCACAGCATGGTCGTGGCGTCTCAACACAGGAGTCACAAAGCGTGGGGCTTTGGGATCACACAGGGCTGGCTGCAGATCCTACTTTGGCACACACTGAACTCACCTTGGGCAGGTTGATTAAGCTTCCTGTGTGCCTCAGTGTCCTCGCCTGTAATGTATGATGGTGCCTGTACGTGGCGTGCCTGTGAGGATCAAAAGAGCCTGTAGGTGTAAAGTTCTTTTTTTTTTTTTTTTTTTTTTTTGTGTGGTACTGGGGGTTGATCCCGGGGCCTCACGCCTGCATGCTTTGCAAGTGCTGGACCACTGAGCTGCACCCCCAGCCCTTTTATTTTTTTTCCTTACTTCCTGAGACAGGGTCTCACTAAGTTACATAGACTTCCTCTAGTCTCGAACTTGCAATCCTCCTGGCTCCGCCTCCCAATCAGCTGGGATTACAGACATGCGCCACCATGCCCAGCTAGGTGTAAAGTTCTTAGCACAGTGCTCCAGAGGCGCAGCCACTGTCCTTAGCAGGAGAAGTTGTTTCAGGGGACTGCCTCAGTGGTAGAGCTCTTGCCTAGCATTGTGCAAGGCCCCGAGTTCCATCCCCAGGACTGCAAAAAAGAAAAGAAAAGAAAAGCCAGGCATGGTGGTGCATGCCTGTAATCCCAGTGGCTCAGGAGGCAGAGGCAGAAGGATCGCAAGTTCGAGACCAGAGGCAGTCTGCGTAACTTAGTGAGACTCTGTCTCAAAAAGTAAAAAAATGGGCTGGGGGTGCAGCTCAGTGGTCCAGCACTTGCAGAGCATGCAGTTGCGAGGCCCTGGGTTCAACTCCCAGTACCGCAAAAAAAAAAAAAGAAAGAAAAGAAAAATAAGCAAAAACCCAAAATCGTTTGCATTGGACTTGCTGAGAAGTCTGCTTTGGCTTTCCCGCCTTGTCACTCAGGACCAGTTACAAATGTGGATCCGCGGCAACGTGAGTGCCTGCGCGAGGTCCATCTTCATCTTTGACGAGATGGACAAGATGCATGCCGGCCTCATAGACGCCATCAAGCCTTTCCTGGACTATTACGACGTGGTGGATGAGGTCTCCTACCAGAAGGCCATCTTCATCTTCCTCAGGTGGGAGCTGCCTGGAGAGCCAAGCCCGAGCCGGGGGCCCCAGAGGAAACCCAGCCCTTCCTCACCACAATTGTTTTGCAGCAATGCTGGAGCAGAAAGGATCACAGACGTGGCTCTGGATTTCTGGAGGAGTGGGAAGCAGAGGGAAGAGATCAAGCTCAAAGACATGGAGCATGCCCTGTCTGTGTCCGTCTTCAATAACAAGAACAGTAAGTAGGGCCGTCTGCCGCTGTCCAGCCCCCCTCACCGTCCTGCACCCTGAGGTTGGAAGCCCCACCGCACCTGGCCAAGGGCTGGGTAGAAATGTAAATTCTCTCTCATGTCTGAACTCTTAAGGGGAATCTGTTCACAGGCTCTAGGTGACGTTTATAAACACTGAATTTGAAAAGTACTGTTTTATAGCTGGGCGTGGTGGCGCACGCCTGTCATCCCAGCGGCTCGGGAGGCGGAGGCAGGAGGATCGCACATTGGAGACCAGCGGTAGTCTGCGTAACTTAGCGAGACCCTGTCTCAAAAAGTGAAAAAATGATCTGGGGGTGCAGCTCAGTGGCCCAGCACTTGCAAAGCATGCAAGTGCAAGGCCCTGGGTTCAACCCCCAGTACCACAAAAAAAAAGTAAAAAAAATGATCTGGGGGTGCAGCTCAGTGGTCCAGCACTTGCAGAGCATGCAGGCGTGAGGCCCTGGGTTCAACCCCCAGTACCACAAAAAGGAAAGAAAGAAAAATACTATTTTATGAGGTTGATGATGGTGATTTATATTTTTCTTGCTATGCTGGGGTTAGGACCCAGGGCCTTGCCTATGCTAGGCAAGCACTGTAGCCCTGAGCTACATCCCCCAGCCTTAATTTACTTATTGAGACAGAGTCTTGCTATGAAGCCCAGGCTGGCCTCCCACTCAGCATGTAGGCCAGTCCGGCTTCAAACTCATGATCCTCCTGCCTCAGCCTGAGTCTGGGATTACAGATGTGCACCACCATGCCCAGCTAGAAATGCCATTTTATATAAAGAGGGAAAGTGTTTGTCATTGAAATCTTGAAAATTAGTTCCCTATTTTCTTCTAGTAAATGGCTTTCCTTGTAGAAGAGAAACAGGTGGTTGGCTTCCAGGGAGGAGGTCAACAAGTAGGAAGTGAGTGGGGAGACCCCTCCCTGTCTCGACTTTGCCCTCGAACTCGGAGGTCCTGTGCCTGAGAATAAAGCCAAAATGTGGCTGGGCCCCCACTGGACCAGCCGCGGCAAAGCCCTCTGCCTGCGACTTCTATTCAGTCTTCACCTTGCAGAGTAAACACTGTCACTGTCCCATTTGAACAGAGGAGGACACTGAGGCTCAGAGAGATGTCGCAGCTTGCTTGGTGCCACGCAGCCTGTTAGGTGTCTTTGACTCCAGATCCCCAGCCTTTAACTTTTCGCCCAGCTGTTTCTCCAGCTACTGCCACGCAGACCTTTGGCCTTGAGCCCTGGGAGACAGAAAGCTGACTCACTGGTTGGCTGACGAGGTCTTTGCTCTGCCCAGGTTCTTGAGGTGACAAAAGGCCTCAGGCCTCCTTTGAAACATACTCTCCAGGAAATTAATATTGGACTTATGTGAATAGTATGAGGTATCTTATGTGCACTTGTGCAAGTGGAATAGTACTGAGGAAAGACAAATATTTTGTGAAATGTCGAAAAGTCTCAGGTACAAAAAATGTGGACACACACAATAGGAACTGCAGCCTAAATGTGGCAGTGGGCACCCAGACCCACACTGTGGGAGGTTGCAGAGTGACTCAAGTACAAGTGCAGTGACTGGGCAGATGTGCTGTGGTTATTGCTGACTGGCATCCGGCAGATGCCACACAGACATGCCTTCTGCAAACCTTCATGGAGCACTTGATGGGGACCAGGCACTGTTCCAAGAATGGGGGCATAGTCGGGAACGAGGACAAATTCCTGCCCTCATAGAGCTTACATTCTAACGATACTAGGTAAGGAAAAGTATCCTGTGATGGGTGTGTGTGTGTGTGTGTGTGTGTGTGTGTGTGTGTGTGTGTATTCACACATAACGTGTCCATACACATACATATTCCCCCTGAAAAGGAGAAGAAGGGTTTAGGGCTGCTGCGATAAAGATAGGCTGAGTTTTTAAAAATGTATTTACTTATCGGGGAAGAGATTTATTGGAAGCTCAGAGTTAGATCAGTCCAGTGGGGCAGGCATGGCAGCAGCAGGAAGGAGGTGGCAGACAACCCGCCATGTTCAGGAGCAGAAAGCAGAGAGAGAGCTGGGCCCCAGGGTCTCAGGTAAAAAAACCTCAGCTGCTCACCCCCAGTGACACCTTTTCTGCAAAGCTGAGGCCTGCGTCCCAAGGTCCATGACCTCCACAAACAGCACCACTCGCTGGGGACCAAACAGTGAAGCACATGACCTTTGGGGGACATTTTATATTCAAACCATGACCCTCCACCCCTGGCCCCCAAATGCCCATGGCCACCTCGTAGTGCAAAATGCATCCGGTGCAACTGTTAAGCGTCCCCAAAGTCTCAACAGTCTCAGCCAAGTTCAGAAGTCCCAGTCCAAAGTCCCCACAGAGACTCAAGACTACTTAGCTTTGGGCTCCTCAAAAACCAACAAACAGGTCACATACTTCTAACATACAGGGGCACAGAGTCAGCGTTCCCGTTCTAAAAGGGAGGACTGAGGGCACAGAAAGGAAAGGTCGGTCTGCAGGGAGACTGATGCCCCACTAGACAAAATCCATTGGTTCAGATCTGGCATCTGGCACACACAACATCTGTGCTCAAAAGGCCTTGGGTGGCTCTGACCCTCTGGCCTGGTCCCAAATGGCGCACATGGCCCTGGTGGGCCTGCTCCTCTGTTTACTGGAGCTTCCCTTAGCAGCCGTTCTATGTTGCTGATTCTTGTAACATCCTGAAGTTCCCATCACTGCTTAGGCGTCACCCTCCAAGCTTCACGCACCAGCCCTTCAGGGACCTTCCCCAGTGCAGCTGGCCCCCGTACACATTGCCTGGCCTCCCAGGTTATTTTCTGGAACCTTGATGGCCCCCATCACCCTTAACTCTTGTATTCCACATGCCCATAAAACCAGCACCGCGTGGACGATGCCAAGAGTTGCTGCCAGCCTGAGAGGCAGCTGGACACTTCAGTGCTGGGGCTGGAGCCCAGGGCCTCGCGCATGCTGGGCAAGCGCATTACCACCCAGCTGCACCCCAGCCCCTTTTCTACTTTTTTGGTTTTGAGATAAAATCTCACTAAGTTGCACAGGCTGCCTCGAATTCATGATCCTCCTGCCTCAGCCTCCTGAACAGCTGGGATTACAGGTGTGGGCCACAGCGCCAGGCTCCGTAGGTGGTTTTGAAAGCCGTGAGATTATTGATTCACCTGGCTCACCTCTTGGTCTTGGCATTCAGGCTGTGCTCAGGGGTTACCTCCTCAGCCAGGCCTTGCCAGAGCAGCCCAGCTGCCTGTTCCACTTCACAGTGTTCACTGTTCCCTGCACCTTCTGAAGTTGCTTACTTGTTTCCTGAGTGTCTCCCTACCTAGCATGGTGAGCCCAGTGCAGGCAGCATTCGTGGCTGGCTGGGTCTCTGCTCAGTGTGCACCTGGCAGAGTGGGCCTTCAAGAGCAAGCTATCCCACTTGTTACCACTTAGTGGGTGTTCCCCCCGCCCCTACTGTGGCCACAGGCTCCACCGCATCTAGCCAATGATTTATTGAGCACCTAGTATGGGCAAGTCTGCAGTCATAGCACCCTAGCATCCGATCCCACCAGATCTCGGAAGCTAAGCAGGTTTGGCCTGGTTAGTCCTGGGATGGGAAACTGCCTGGTGATACCAAGTGCTTCAGGCCAGGGAGAAGGACCTGGCAGCCCACTCTCAAAACAGTCTGTCATTGAAACCCTGTAAATAGCAGAGAAGCACTGTCAATAGTGCTAGGCATGGCACAGTGGTCGGGGGAGTGTTTGGTTCTGTTGTACACAGGGTCACTATGAGTCAGACCCGACTCGACGGCACCTAACAACAGCAAGTATGCGCGAGGCACTGTGGGGAATGCATTGGGTTTTGAGGAGCTTGTTTTTGGAAGCAGACGGGACATGAAGAAATAGTGAGGCTTGTGGGTGGTCCAGCATGGGTCCAGCTGGGTCAAGGGCTCCAGGACCTGGGAGATTGGGCCGGGCCATGCAGAGTCCGTGCCCTTGGGGGATGCCACAGCATCGCGACCACACATTGCCCCCCAGGAGGAGTCTAGGTTTTGGTCCTCCAAATGCTCTGCATAGTTTGGCCCCTGGCAGCAGCAGTGAGTTTCCGCCCTGGTGCTGGTTCAGCCACCAAACCTCCAGTGAGAGGCCGGGGATTCCCAGACAAAGGGCAGTGGCTGGTGGAGACCGTCCCTGGGAACTTGTCACCATTTGCTCTCTGCAATGGCCAACCTATGTGTTGGCTTCCTTCCTCCTCCACCTCTGCCGGTTCCTGGGCCCTGGGCACACTGGGCGGTGACCCTCTTGCCCGGCTCCCATCGCTAAGGTGCACTGGGGAGGCCTCCCTGTGCCCACGGGGCATAGGCGTCCCTTCCCACTGTCACTCTGCTCTGGCCATCACAGAACCGTCTCCATGCGCAGGTGTCTGTCCCGTTCCCCGGTTCTGCCTCCCTCCCTGAGTGGGGACCTCCAGGATGGCAGGTGACACTGACACCCAGCAGGTATGCCTCAGCTGGACGGATGGACAGACGGACAGTGGACAGCGCCTTTTTCCCTTTCTCAGGTGGCTTCTGGCACAGCAGCCTGATCGACCGGAACCTCATCGACTATTTCGTCCCCTTCCTGCCGCTGGAGTACAAACACCTGAAGATGTGCATCCGGGTTGAGATGCAGTCCCGAGGCTACGAGGTCGACGAGGACATTGTAACCAGAGTGGCCGAGGAGATGACCTTTTTCCCCAAGGAGGAGAGAGTCTTCTCCGACAAGGGCTGCAAGACTGTGTTCACCAAGCTCGATTACTACCTGGATGACTGAGCGCCCAGGGGTCCTCCACGCCAGTCCCTCCCCGGCTCCCTTCCTGGGAAGAGGGGTCAGTGAATGGTTCCTGTCGGACTTGACAGGGTTCTCCTGGCTATTCTTTTCGCCCCTCGGAGCCTGCAGGTGGTCATACCCTGAGGACCACGGACACGGACGTGAAGCTTCTGGAACCTTCCAAGAAGACATGCTCAGGTCCTGGCCTGCCCATTCCAGAACCCATGATTTTTAAAAAATTATGTTTTAATTTCAAGTGTTTCTGTTTCAAGGAAGGACAAATAAGTTTTACTGAAAATGTGATACCTTTATTTAAAAAAGCTTTTAACATTACGAGAAACTTTTCAGATTCTAAGTTGTGGGCTTTGTGAGTGTGTGGCTTTTTTGTTTAATTTCTCATCATTCTAACATATAGTATGTTGTTGTTGTTGTTGTTAGGTGCCGTCGAGTCGGTATCCGACTCATAGCGACCCTCTGTACAACAGGGGAAACACTATCGTCAGTGCTTCTCTGCTGTTCATAGGGTTTTCAATGGCAGATTGATTTTTGGGAGGGGGTTGCCAGGGCCTTCTCCCAAGCCTACAGCTTCTGGTGTTCCCAGGCAGTCTCCCATCCAGGTACTAACCAGGCCTGACCCTGCTTAGCTTCCGAGATCTGACGGGATCGGATGCCACACGGCTACCACTGCAGGCTCAACATATAGTATGGTATGTCTGTATTCAAAAAAGCCCAAGCACAGCTCCATGGCATTTGGTCTGTGGGCTGGCATCATGGGGAGCTGGAGCAGTGGCCAGATCTGTCCCAGAGGGACCACAGCCTATTCCGCCAGAGGCCATAAAGTATTTAGATAAAAGGATAGGACCACAGGGGGACGTGACCAGGCACCACAGGTAAGGCCCCAGCGTCTTCTCCCAGAAGTTTGGTTTGGTTTGGTTTTCCTGGTGCTTAGCGGTTGAACCCATACATTTACAACATACATTGTAAGTGCTTTCCGCTTGGGCTACATCTACACTCTGTTGTTTATTTTTTCTCTTGAGATAGGGTGTCACTAAATTACACAGGCTGCCTGTGGTCTCCAGCTCTCGATCCTGCTGCCTCCGCCTCCCGAGTTGCTGGGGTTACAGGTGTGCGCCACCAGGACCTGGCTGTCCCGGGCCGCTAATCTTAGTAACAATGTGAACTATGGCAATGTTCCTTGTAACATTTTCAACATTGCCAGGTCCAGAGTCTTGAAAGCATCCAGCTCCTCCCTCCCCAGTCACTCAGCTTGGTAAAGGAAGGCTCTTCTCCACTCTCCATTTCCCAGGGAGCCACGCTGTCCACTGGATTCTAAGTTGAGGGGTGAATTTTGCCATATTTGTTGTTGTTGTTGTTGTTGTTGTTAGGTGCCGTCAAGTCAGTATCCGACTCATAGCGACCTCATAGGGTTTTCAATGGCTGACTGTTTTGGGATTGCCTTGGGAGTGGATTGCCAGGTCCTTCTCCCATTTTTGTGGTGCCGGGAATTGAACTGGGGACCTCAAAGACTGCAGCTCAGCGCTCTACCAACTGAGCTAAATCCCAGCCCTTTGCCATATATATATTTTTTAAATCATTTGTCACTTTTTTCTTTTCTTTTTTTCTTTCTGATTTTACAGGAAAAAGGGAAAAGAAACCTTCTATTGTAGGTCTTACGAGCTTAGGGTATGAGCAAAGACCTGGCAGACGCAGTGCAGTCCAGGTTAGAAGATGAAGTCTGACACAGGGACTCAGGCCCCCAGGACAGCTCCGGACCCTGGCTCAGCAGCACAGGTCGGAGAGCCCCTGACATCTGGATGATCGCTAGGCGCGCACTCTGCCACCAAGCTGCACCCCCAGCCCCTTTTTGAGACAGGGGCTAAGTTATGCAGGCTGCCTCAGGTCCTCCTGCCTCAGCCTCCCAAGTCCCTGGGATTACAGGTGTGCACCTGTAATGGTTACATAGTGACCCTAGCTGTCCCCTTTTTTTTTTTTTTTTTTTTAGCCCTAGTACTAGGGAGTTGAACCCAGGGCCTCACACATGCTTTGCCAGGGCTCTACCACTGAGCAACACCCCACTTGTTAAAAAGGTTTTTGAGACAGGAGAGCCAGGTGTGGTGGTGAACGCCTGTAATCCCAGCGGCTTGGGGGGCGGAGGCAGGAGATTTGCAGGTTCGAGACCAGAGGAAGTCTGCGTGACTTAGCAAGACCCTGTCTCAAAAACGTAAAAAAATGGGCTGAGGGTGCAGGTCGGTGCATGCAGAGCATGCAAGCGTGAGGCCCTGGGTTCAACCCCCAGTACCACAAAAAAAAATTTTGAGACAGCATGCTACACATAAGGCCCTGGTTTAGTCTGTGGTACCAAAACCAAAAAGGGTTGGCACCCTAGTGCACCCCTCTGCCTTGGCTTCCCAGCCTGTACAGAGCCCCTTTTCAGACCTAATGATGGTTCCCAGTGTCTGCACAAGTCACACTTCAGGTCTGATCTGAGCAGGACAGCCTGGGAACCTGGGACCCCTAAGAAGGAAACCCAGGGTCCTCTGATAGCTTCGCCAAGTCCCGTCTTCGTAGACAAGGCAGGAACTGCATTGGGCTGAGAACCAGACCTCGAAACTCAGACTCAGGGAGACTCCTGGGGCTTGAGCACCCTCAGCTGGAATAAGGGGCAGGGTGAGGGCCAAGAGGGTTTGAACTTTAAAGTCAGACAGTTCTCTGCCAACTCACAGAGGCGAGATGCCAGGCTAAGCGTGGTTTAGCTGAGGTCAGGGTTAACCTAGCTGGTATCTCTTCAGTTACCAGTTCTGGGCCAGAAGAGCCAGCAGCTAGTTTCCTCACCTGAGCGAGGGTCAGGATGGCAGCAGTCAGCCAGACTTCCCCAGTGCCTCAACTTCCCTCCTTCACTGATTTTGTTGTTGTCAGGTGCTGTTGAGTCGTGTCTGACTCATAGCAACCCTCATAGGATTTTCAATGGCAGATTATTTCAGGATTGCCTTGGGAGTGGGTTGCCACATCCTTCTCCCATTTTTGCCGTGCTGGGAATTGAACTTGGAACCTCCGAGAATGCAGAGCGGTGCTCTACCAACTGAGCTAAATCCCAGCCCACACTGATTTTAGGAGGATGTTATTTGTTAGGAAGCCCATCTCTATCCGATGAAACTATCCATCATGATGCAACTTAACTTCCTCCTTTCTGTTTGGGGATAACAGCCTGTAAGGCAAACATTGCTTGTGATGCAGAAACGGCCCCTGAGCCTTGAGAGGCCACTATCCTGCCTGAGCTCAAACTCTGTCACCCAATAACTAGAGGGAGAAAAGCTGGCAAGTGACAGCTCACAATGTAACACACAGGCTTTATTATTTTATATCCAGCAGGTCAATGGAAGCTCTTGTCCACATCTCACCAGGAGTGGGGAGGCTGGGCGAGGGCCAACTGAGACCTTTTCAAGTTACAAATCACTAACAGCAGTCCAAAGGTGGCCAACACGTGTTGAATTTATTGCATCATTGTAAACAGATTTTGTCTCCTCTTGACCAAAAGCCCAAAAGGTTATAAAAGGTAACTTAGCTCCAGTATGAAAATACATGCTAAAACTTTTAAGCCTCACTTCGGCATTTTAAAAAAACTAAGTGTGATAACTATAAAAGGCATTTCCATCTTGTAAAAATATTCATTCTACCACATTTGACATATATATATATATATAAATGCTGCACGCTGTTCTAATTATGTGCCTGCAGCTGCATTGCAACTATGAGGAAGACCGATTCGAGCTGTCTGGAACCTGATTTCCCAATCATGAGGGTGGTCCAGCCTGCACCCAGGACCCGCCACAACTTCACATGACCTTGTTTGAGCCACAATTGTGGCCATATAGTGCACATCTAATAATAAAAATTTATACTATTTGTTTAAGAGAACCTGAGAAGAGAATAAGCAATTATTTTGTATCTTTCCTAGGCTTTAAAATATGCAAAATCTTATACTTAATTGACTAAGATTCAGAAGTAAAAAACATTATTAAAAATATCTGTATCCCTGGAAATACGAACACGTGGGTCTGGCAGCGCTGCTTCCTGTGCACGCTGAGCGCACGGTCCACGCACGTGGCGGCCTCAGGGAACAAGCACATCCTAAGGATTCCAAATGGCTCGTACAGTTGAGCTTGACCCCTCATATCAAGTGTAACAGGCAGATATGTCACCAAAGGAACTGAGGTCTTAAGTTCAAAGCCAACAGATTCGTTCTGATGTGACTGTAGTGATGGCGTGGTTGGGGGGCATCGGGTAGTGGCTGATGCTCAGGAGACATGGTGTGAGTTAGACGGGGAAGCCACACGAAGGGGTAGGTGGGCAGGGAATTCCACGGCCAAGGCCGCCCTCAGCAGCCAGAGTAAGGGCCAGACCCAAGGGTCCTCCTGGTCTGCTGCAGGGGCCTCAGAGGGAACCCCGACCAGACACGCTGACAGTCCAACCCAGGTAGGCACGCAGGGCCACATCGTCCTCAGATGCCATCTGCGCTTGCTGATGCCACCAACTTTAACTGAAAATCCTTCAGGTCAGTGAAGGCTCCGTGCAAAGAAAAAGCAGAACAGGGGGATGTTTTTGGCAGGGGAAAGCGTGATGCTCCCCAGGCTGCGACAGGGCCTGGTGACCCCTGGAGGCGCAGCGGCGGCTTCTGCACAGACGATCCTCAGCCTCGTGCGCACAGCTGTTCCGGGTTCCTCAGTCAAGGTCAGGAATAGTGCGGTGAAGAAGATTTTCAAAGTCCACCTCCAACTGCACATAAGAGCTGGACTGCCACTCTGCTACCCGAACACGTGTCTTTTTGCAAATCAACTCTTAGAAACGTCTGTGCCCTGAAAGTCCACAGGTGCAAAATGTGCAAAACCCAGAAGAGGTCTTCAAAGTGCTTCTAAAAGGCAAGAGCCCGTGTGCGGAGCCTCGGTCTCCTCCCGCCCCGCGTGGAGAAGAGCTCAGTGGAAATCCAGCCGCGACTGCACGGTCTTGCAGCCCTTGTCTGAGTAGATCTTCTCGTCTTTGGGGAAAAACGTCATTTCCTCCGCCACCCTGGTGACAATGTCTTCATCGATGGCAGCCCCTCGGGCGCGCATCTCTGCCCGCACGCACATCTTTACGTGTCTGTACTCCAGGGGCAGGAAGGGGATGAAGTAGTCGATGAGGTTTCTGTCGATCAGCCCACTGTGCCACAGGCCGCCTGCAGAACAAGACACAGCTGCTTTCCTGACTGTCACTGGCGCCTGGCCCTGCCCCACGTTAGGTCCCGGCCTGTATGACATTCTTCATGTCTTGACTTCTCAAGAGACGGTATCTTTGTCAGGCACGTAAAAAGCCAGATATAAATCTTGGCTGGACAACCTGTTAACGCCCTAAGAAAACTACCTATGTCACCAAAGCGACAAGGAACGAGGGATTCTGCTGCTTTGTAAAACCCTCAACGGGGAGCAGGGCATGGTGACGCACACCTGTAATCCCAGCAGCTCGGGAAGTGGAGGCGGGAGGATCGCAAGTTCGAGATCAGAGGCAGTCTGTGTACCTTAGCGAGACCCTGTCTCAAAAAGTAAAAAAAAATGGGCTGGGGACCCAACTCAGTGGTCCAGCACTTGCAAAGCATGCAGGCGAGAGGCCCCCTCTCTGTTCAACCCCCAGTACCGCAAAAAAAAAAAAAAAAAAACCCTCAAAGGGGGAAGATGCTCCCACAGGCAGAACACAGAGGCGTCTCCCCCGAGGTGGGCGGACTCACTGTGCTTGTTGTTGAAGACCCCGACAGACAGCACAGGCTCCAGGTCCTTCAGCTGGATCTCTTCCCTCTTCCTTCCTGCCCGCCAGAAGTCCAGAGCTGTCTTAGTTATGAGGTCCCCACCTGCATTGCTGAGTTGGCCAGAGGAACAAAGATCAAAATCACATGTTAGGGATTCTGTGTCTCGTCAGGGGGTGTCCCTACTCTACACTTTGTCCTTTTATCTTTTTTTTTTTTTTTTTTTTGAGGTACTGGGTGTTGAACCCAGGGCCTCGCACTTGCACGCTCTGCAAGTGCTGGACCACGGAGCTGCACCCCCAGCCCATTTCTTACTTTTTGAGATAGGGTCTTGCTAAGTTACGCAGACTGCCTCTGGTCTCGAACTTGCAATCCTCCTGCCTCCGCCTCCCTAGCCACTGGGATTACAGACATGCGCCACTGCGCCCGGCTCCTTTTATCTTTTTCAGTTTCTTCAGTGCTGAGGGTGAACCCAGGGCCTTGTGCACACGAGGCAAGCACTCTACCACTTAGACAGCATGCTATGCGCAAGGCCCTGGGTTAGTCCATGGCACCAAAACCAAAAAGGGTTGGCAGCCTAGTGCACCCCTCTGCCTCAGCTTCCCAGCCTGTACAGAGCCCCTCTTCAGACCCAATGATGGTTCCTAATGTCTCCACAAGTCACACTTCAGGTCTGATCTGAGCAGGACAGCGTTGGCACCTAGGAGCCCTAAGAAGGAAACCCAGGGTCCTCTGACAGCTTCGCCAAGTCCCATTTTTGTAGATGAGGCAGGAACTGCACTGGGCTGAGAGCCAGACATGAAAACTCAGACTCATCTTGACTCCTGGGGCTTGAGCACCCTCGGCTGGAATGAGACCCAGTCCCTTTCTGATTTTGAGATGGGTCTCATTAAGTTGCACAGGCTGCCTCTGGCCTTGAATTCCCAAACCTCCTGCCTCAGCCTCTGAAGTCACTGGGATTATGGGCGTGCACCAGCCATCTGGTGGCTTTTTACTACCCTCAGAAACAACACATACAGGTAATAAAGCTGTCCTAGGTCATTACTTCTCCAGCTCCTTTGCCCGGCCCACACCCTGTGCCAGGCTGACACTGGGAACTGAAAAGGAAAATAAGCAAGCTTGCCAGGCTGATGCTTCTGTCCCTGATAAACCAACTGTGGGGGTGGCCAGGACCTTGTTCTAGCGCTGGGAGAATGAGGGGCTTGCACGTCCCCGAGAAACTGCCTCCTGCTGACCTGAGAAAGATAAAGATGGCTCTGCGGTAAGAAATCCCGTCCACCTGCTCGTAGTAGTCTAGGAAGGGCTTGATCGCGTCGATGATCCCGGGGTGCAACTTATCCATCTCGTCAAATATGAAGACAGAGCTGGCGCACGCGCTCACATTCCCACGGATCCACTTCCGGAGCTGGTCCTAGACCACCCGTAAAAGGAAGAGGCAGCGAGGCTCAGGGGATGTGCCTGGCAGGCCAAGCGCACGCTACTCCTACTGTTCCTCGGGATGAAGGGGCTCCACTCCCTGGGCTTTGCTGGGGCGAGGGCGGAACAGCACCCTTGCCTCTGTTCACTGGGGAAAAGCTTTGCCAAACACTATCAAAGGCGACACTGGTAGGGGTTAAGTGCTGAAGTGCACAGGCTTTTTCCTAACTCAGATGACACACTGACTGACTTTCTAAAGGTGCAGGAGGTACAAGAGGCATGATCATTTCTCATTCATTGCTAATTACTCCACAGTCTTCATGTCAGCGTGGACTGACGTCTCAGATCCATGTGGCCAGATGTGGTGAGGAACAAGGAGCTAGATTAAGACATGCGCGATGCCTGATTCCCAGGCCTCAGTCCTGGGCAGTGCACAAAGGCGTTGACTCGGATCACGTGTCACGAGAAAGCATCTGTTCCTGTGCTGGGTGCTGCTGTTACTCGACACCCCCACCCCCACCCCTGGGTGCTGGGGATGGAACCCAGGAGCCTTGAGCATGCTGGGCATATCCCCAGCCTTGATGCTTCCTTTTTTTGTGTGGTACTAGGGGTTGAACCCAGAGCCTCGCGCTTGCATGCTTTGCAAGTGCTGGACCACTGAGTTGCACCCTCAGCCCACTTTTTTACTTTTTGAGACAGGGTCTCACTAAGTTACACAGACTGCCTCTGGTCTTGAACTTGCAATCTTCCCGCCTCCGCCTGCCCAGCCGCTGGGATTATAGGCATACTGCGCCCGGCCCTTGATGTTTTCTTGACACAAAGATACCTAAGCAACACTTTTTTTTTTTTTTTTTTTTGCGGTACTAGGGGTTGAACCCTGGGCCTGGACCACTGAACTGCACCCCCAGCCCATTTTGTAGATTTTATTATTTTCTGAGACAGGGTCTCACTAAGTTACACAGACTGCCTCTGGTCTTGAACTTGCAATCTTCCCGCCTCCGCCTGCCCAGCCGCTGGGATTATAGGCATACTGCGCGCGGCCCTTGATGTTTTCTTGACACAAAGATACCTAAGCAACACAAGCTCTTAACCTCAGAACATGAAAGGCCATGAGTGCGAATCTCCTCGCCCACGCCCCCTCATCCGTCCCACTGTACTTCACCAGATTTATGGTCAAACTTGGAAAACAAGGAAACCGTTTCGACCTTTTGGCAGTCTTCCCTGTCTTTCAGCTTGGGTGACAAAGATTCACTTTCACTTCCCTGTTCACTTAAGTTTCTATTTCTTCTTCCAGTCCCCACCCCACAGTAGGAATATTAATGTTGGCACAGAAGACGTTTGTTTTAGAATTAGCTCATTAAATGGGGAAAGCGAGTCTCAGAGGAGAAGCAGTCTGGAGATTCAGTCCGTTGAGGCTTTTTTTGAAGAAAGCAATGGCAAAGACTTGAAGGATGGGAGGGACAAAGAGAATAAAACCTATTTAAGGAAAGAACAAAAAATCCTCCGGTCTACCCAGCAAAATGCAGAGGCAAAGCCAAGGCTGTACCAGAGCTGAGGGGCATTAAATGAAGCCATGCCCAAGCCAACTATTTAAGACTGCCCCAACTAATACCTTGTGCCCTGCTGGGGATGTTAATTGCCTTCATTCGTTGTAAAAGATGGGCAGGTTTTGAATGTAAGTCTCTGCTCTGCCACAAAGTCGCAAAGATTGTAAGGAGCAAGTCACCTTGTCTCTTTAGCCTTCCACCCTTTTGCAGTGTTGAGGATTGAACCTCTAGCTTCCCATATGCTAGGCAGCTTCCACATTTTAATGGTAATAGCATCCCCTTCCCCACTGGATTAGTTTGGAACTGTGAGAAAAAAATTGTAGGAGAGCTTTGTACCCACTCAGGTCTAAAAGTGCCTTAAACTGGGTGTGGTGGCATGTACCTGTACTACTAGCCCCTGGGAGGCTGGGGCAGGATTGAGTTCAAGGTCAATCTCGGCTACAAAGATACCCTGGCTCAAAAAATAATCAACTAGCCGGGCATGGTGGCGCATGCCTGTAATCCCAGCGGCTCAGGAGGCGGAGGCAAGAGGATCACAAGTTTGAGACCAGAGGCAGTCTGCGTAACTTGGCGAGACCCTGTCTCAAAAAGTAAAAAAATGGGCTAGGGGTGCAGCTCAGTGGTCCAGCACTTGCAGAGCATGCAAGCACGATGCCCTGGGTTCAACCCCCAGTACAGCAAAAAAAAAAAAAAAAAAAAAAAAAAAATCAATTAAATAATAAAAGCACGTTAACTCACTAGAGCCTGGGGCTATTGCAATGCAGAAACACAGGGAAGCAGGGGCCAGATGGAGTTATTGCAAAGGAAAGAAAAGCAGAGGCCAGAGTTAGTAAGCAGGTCCTCCAGGCCACTAGCGTGGCTTGTGAATAGCTAACAGTTGAGTTCTCTTGCCTGGTACAGTTTTATCTTCTGCTCATGAGGGAAGTGCAGAGTCGAAACAAACAGGTGGACAAAGTTACTCCTCAGGCCTTTTGGATGAAGATTTTCAGCCACAATCTGGCTGATAAAATTCTTGCCTGTGCCAGCCCAGCCGTGCAGGGACAGCGTCAGTGGTTTCTTGGGATTTTTGTTGTTCCTGAAGCCAGTCAGCGCCTTGAGAATCACTTCGGTGGCCAGGTGCTGTCCAAACAGCTTCTCCTCCAAATCCAGCTTGAGAGCTGCAAGGGCCGCCCGGGAACAGAGAGAAAAATACCCCTTACAAATGCAACCAGGAAGCCGGGTGGGTGGCGCACACCTATAATCCCAGGGGCTCGGGAGGAGGAGGCGGGAGGATCGCAAGTTCGAGACCAGAGGCAGTCTGTGTAACTTAGACCCTGTCTCGAAAAGTAAAAAAATGGGCTGGGGTGCAGCTCAGTGGTCCAGCATTTGCAGAGCATGCAGGCGCGAAGCCCTGGGTTCAACCCCCAGTACCACCCAAAAAAAATAAAATAAAAAATGCAACCAGGAAAGCAGCAGGTGCCCAGCCGGCCAGAGGGACAGGCTCCGCTTAGCCAGCGATCCAGGAGTTCTCTGCCAAGGCCCAGAGCCAGCACCCCCCCCCCCCCGGGCTGATCCGCAGGGGTCCAGAATCAACTGATGCCACCTCCAAGGACACGTGTTAGGTGGGCGTTCTCCCTAACACCTGAGTGTCCGACCAGGAAGCTACCTGGCTCCACGGACCCGAGGACGCACCACCTCTTGGCTGGGCTGCAAGCTATTTTCCCGCCACCCCAGGGCCGCACGGGGCCTCGTGGACGGACGCTGACGGCTGACAGCCGCTCGCAGGGCTGACGCGGGCGGCCCACGCCACTCCCAGTGCCTGTGGCTGGATCCCGGGGGCTGCGAACTTGCGGGAAGCCCTGGGGCCGAGGCTCGATCCGGCCGCCGCTCCTGGGCTGGAGCCTGCGCCGGGCTCGCGCCGACCTCTCCCGGGCCGCCCCGCGCCGCCCGCCCGCACGCACGCACTCACCCGAGGCGTTGAGGGCCCGCTCCTCGCGGCAGCACTCGGCGAAGCGGCAGTAGAGGTCCGTGTAAGACAGGTAGCCGGTGAGGGCCGACACGGCCCCGATGGCCAGGCCCACGCTCACGGGCTCGAACGCCGCCGCCGCCCGGAAGGCCAGCAGCAGCCGCAGGGCCGTGGCGCCCCCGAGAAACCCCGCGCCCCGCATAGCCCGCTCCGAGCCCGCAGCCGCCGCGGCGCTGGGCCCGGGCCCGCGGAGCGGCCGATCGGATTTCCGGCTCGACGCGTCACTTCCGGCCCTCAGAGTCACCCAATGCTCAGGGCGGCCATGTTGGTGATGGTCGGGGAAGCGCGCGGGCGCCATCTTTGTGACTGGCAAAAAGGTGTCGGGTAGCTTGGCTTCGGGGAACCCCACTCCTCACTTTTACAGGGCTTCTTTTCTTTTCTTTTCTTTTCTTTTCTTTTCTTTTCTTTTCTTTTCTTTTCTCTTCTTGCCTTCTTTTTTCTTTTCTTTCTTTTCCTTTTCTTTTCCTCTACTTTTTTTCTTTTCTTTCTTCCCCTCCTCTCCCTTCCCATGCCCCCTCTCCTTTCCTTTCTTTTTTCCTTTCCTTTTCTTTTCTTTTCTTTTTTTTTCTTT
>VMDO01008107.1:20148-86311 GCA_007922755.1 Pedetes capensis | reverse complement strand
TTTTTTTTTTTTTTTTTTTTTTTTTTTGCAGTGCTGGGTGTTGAACCCAGGGCCTCACGCTTGCATGCTCTGCAAGTGCTGGACCACTAAGCTGCACCCTCAGCAGATTTTTTTTTACTTTTTGAGACAGGGTCTCGCTAAGTTACGCAGACTGCCTCTGGTCTCCAACTTGCAATCCTCCCGCCTCTGCCTCCCGAGCCACTGGGATGACAGGTGTGCGCCACCGTGCCGGGCAGGAATGAGATATTTAAGCAAGAGCACCAGCCAAGGCTGAGCCTTTCTCTGGGCCTGGGCTTCTCTCTGCACCGCTCACCCCTAGCTCAGAGCATGTCCCAAGAAACGAGATCCAACTTTGCAAAACTAGGGCCGAGGGCATTCCTGTGGAAGCGTGCGGCAGGCGGCTCTGAGGGTCCTCAGTGGGCTCCTGGGTGAAGAAGAAAAGCTCCTCGGGGGCCCCTGCCAGGCCTCACGCTTTCTGGGGCGGGGTCCAGGTCTGAAGGAGAAGTGCGTGGACAGCCTGGTGTTTGAGACGCTCATCCCGAAGCCCATGATGCAGCACTACATCAGCCTCCTGCTCAAGCACCGGCGCCTCGTCCTCTCGGGCCCCAGCGGCACGGGCAAGACCTACCTGACCAACCGGCTGGCCGAGTACCTCGTGGAGCGCTCCGGCCGGGAGGTCACCGAGGGCATCGTCAGCACCTTCAACATGCACCAGCAGTCTTGCAAGGTGCTGCCTTCCGACGCCCCCGCCCGCCAGCCTCTGCGCTGGCCTCAGCCTCCCCCAGGACCTTGCCTGGGCCCCAGCCCGCCCTCTCTTCCCTCGTTCCTCCCCACAGCCCTGCCTTCCTCTTCCCCTATTCCTCAGTATTCCCGCCCTTCCCTCCCTGTGTCATCCCCTTTGCTAGCCCTCTCCCTCCTCTTCCCTCATTTCTCTCCTGACCTGTGCCCTTAATTTCTTTTTTCTTTTGCACATAACTTCTTTCTCTGTGCTTTTCCTCCCCTCCGCTCAGCTCCTTTTCCTTTAGTTGGTCATCATTGAGCCCATGCCCCATTTCCGCCTCACTATCTGCTGACACTGGCAGTCCCAGCCCTTCTCTGAGATTTTCTTCCCTCTACCTTTCTTTCTCCCCAACATGTCTGTCAGCTTGTCATGTTATAGGGGCTTGCGTGTTGCTGTGATGCTGAAAGCTGTGCCACCAGTATCTCAGATACCAGGAGGGCTACCCATGGTGGACAGGTTTTGCTAAGCTTCCAGACCAAGACAGACTAGGGAGAAGGACCCAGAAACCCACTCTCAAAACAATCAGCCATTGAAAACCCTATGAATAGCAGAGAAGTACTGTCAAATATAGTCCCAAAACATAAGCTCCCCTCTCCCAGGCTGGAAGGTCATTCAAGAAACAACTGGGAAAGAGTTTGTCTCCTCAAGGTAAAGTTGATTTTAATGACAAGAATGGAGTAAAGCCCCTGGGACCTCCTTTTGCTGATGTGGCACTACTCAAAATGAGAAGAAACACAGTGGCTGCAACATTGGGCTCAAAGAAAAGGATCATGTTTATGGCACGGTGTTGAGTAGTGTTTGATTCTGTTGTACGTAGGGTTGCTATGAGTCGGATCTGACTCACTGGCGCCCAAGAGTAACAGACCTTTCTTTTTAGTCAGAATTAAATAGTACACACTGTGCCCTCCACTGTGAGTCTCTTGAGCACACCTTAATACTTTGAAGCTAGTTCAAGTCTTAGCTCTCCCCAGCGAGGGGAGGCATTGCCATTAACAGTAGTTCATAGGCCCAACCCAGTGAAAAGCTATTTAGAAGCCTCATGTGGTGGTGCACGCCTTTAATCCCAGTGACTCGGGAGGCAGAGGCAGGAAGATTTCAAGTTTGAGGTCAGAGGCACCCTGCATAACTTAGCGAGACCTTGACTCAAGATAAATACAAAGTGAAAAAGGGGCTGGTGGGATGGCTCAGTGGCGGGGCGCTTGCCAAAAGCATGCGTGAGGCCCTGGGTTCGACTCCAGTACTGCAAAAACAAAGAAAGCTAGTTAGAAAGCAGCATTTATTCCCCACCTTTGAGGGATTTAGGGCCATTGCTTGAGAGTTTCTGGGAGTTATTGGTCAGTCTATGGTAATCAAACCTGCTGGTGCATCCATTAGGAACCAAAGGCCCCAGAGAAATCCGGAACCATCAAAACTTCTCCAAAATCCTTGTTGCCAGGACTGATCCGGGACGCTGACTCCCGACCGTTGACCCACTATGCTTTATCCCAGGATCTGCAGCTGTATCTCTCCAACCTGGCCAACCAGATAGACCGGGAAACAGGAATTGGGGACGTGCCCTTGGTGATCCTGCTGGACGACCTGAGCGAAGCAGGCTCCATCAGCGAGCTGGTCAACGGGGCCCTCACCTGCAAGTATCACAAATGGTAAGCCGGGGCCAGGGCCACGCTCACCACAGTAGGAGGAGGGGGAACTAGATCTGGTCCAGCCTCGGAGCTTCCACTGTGGGCACAGGACACAGAGCAAGTTTTAAGACAAATCAAAGTGAGTCTTCTCCCCCTTTCTTCCCCCAGTCCCTATATCATAGGTACCACCAATCAGCCTGTAAAAATGACACCCAATCACGGCTTGCACTTAAGCTTCAGGTAAGACCTTTGTTCCTGCATGAACCTCCTAACCTACCCAAGAGGCTGTACACTAGTTAGATCCTGGGCTCTGAGGGCAGAGGGGTGGTATGCAGAGGTAAAGAGGACACAGAGCCTTTCCAGCTGGGGAGAGAAAGGAGTTGTGTTTTCACCTCAGTTACAGGGTGGAAGAGGGTGCTTGAGGAGAAGAAGGGACTGGAAAACTAGGAGATGCCCAGGCAGGTTGCTGTAGTGAGCATTCTCTGCCCGTCTACCTCAATGAGGTGGAAGAGTTATTTGAAGAGGGCACTGATTTGAGAATCTGGTCTGCCTACTCCAGGATATGGCCCTGGATTCATTTCTCACCCACTATTCCTTTTTTTTTTTTTTTTGCGGTACTAGGGGTTGAACGTAGTGCCTCACGCCTGCATGCTTTACAAGTGCTGGACCACTGAGCTGCACCCTCAGCCCATTTTTATTTTTACTTTTTTGAGACAAGGTCTCGCTAAATTATGCAGACTGCCTCAGGTCTCGAACTTGCGATCCTCCCGCCTCTGCTTCCCCAGCCGCTGGGATTACAGGTGCGCCACTGCGTCCGGCGCACCCACTATTCCTTGAGAGGAGCTGGGATCTGGCTCAGTTGGCAGAGTGCTGCTCTACACACTCTGAGAACCCGGGTTTGATCCCCAGCCCTGCAAAAAACAGGAGAAGGGCATGGCAGTCCACTCCCGAAACAATCAGCCATTGAAAACCCTATGAGGGTTGCTATGAGTCGGACCCCACTCGATGGCACCTAACAACAACAATGACTTAAAAGAAGGGGAGGCAGGCCGGAAGAGGGGTGGACTGGCGGGGGATAGTGTCCACACTGCCACTCTGACCCCCCTCTCCCCATCGTGGTGACAGGATGCTGACCTTCTCCAACAACGTGGAGCCAGCCAATGGCTTCCTGGTCCGTTACCTGCGCAGGAAGTTGGTAGAGTCGGACAGTGACATCAACGCCAACAAGGAAGAGCTGCTCCGGGTGCTGGACTGGGTACCCAAGCTGTGGTATCACCTCCACACCTTCCTTGAGAAGCACAGCACCTCCGACTTCCTCATCGGTACCGCCGTCCCCCTCCTCCCCCCAGGGGCAGGCAGTGATTTCCTGGAGGGGCACTCCTGTGGCTTCCTGGAGTCCTCAGCCTGTAAAGGAGTTGCAAATATTGGGGCTTCAGACTTAGAACCTCTCAAGTGCTTAACAAGCCTTTTTTTTTTTTTTTTTTTTTTTTTTTTGGCGGTATGGGGGGTTGAACCCAGGGCCTCACGCCTGCATGCTCTGCAAGTGCTGGACCACTGAGCTGCACCCCCAGCCCATTTTTTACTTCTTGAGACAGGGTCTCACTAAATTACGCAGACTGCCTCTGGGCTTGAACTTGCGATCCTCCTGCCTCCGCCTCCTGAGCCACTGGGATTGCAGGCGTGCGCTACCGCACCCGGTTTAACAAGCCTTTCTAACACAGATAGCACAAGGGATCAGGAGACTCAGTTCAGCCAACCGAAAGCTCTTCCCAAGCCAGACGCTCGTAGTCCCAGCCACATGGGAGGCTGAGGCAGGAGACTCGCTTGAGCCCATGAGTTCATGGCAGCATAGTGAGACCCCCCCATCTCACACAAAAAGAAAAGACATAGGCCAGGGGGGCAGCTCAGAGCTAGAGTACCTTGCCTAGCGTGTGCAAACAAGGCCCTGGGTAAAAAAAGAAAGCTAACCTTGCCCTCACTTTTTCCCCATGATTGATGGAAAAAAGGAGAGGAAGTATGTAGGAAGGAATTAAGAAGCTTCCTTCACCCCCTCGTCTCCCTCCCACATCGTGAAGCATCACTGATGCCAGGCAGGCGGCACCCACCAGTCTTGACAACCGCAGTTTCCTCTAACGCTTTGGACGTCTCACCGCTCTGCCTACTCCTAAGGCGGGAAGGAGGCCAAAGGCTGGGGAGGTGGAGGTTTCTCTGTTGTCTTTATGGTTTCATCCTGTCCCCTAGGCCCCTGCTTCTTTCTGTCCTGTCCCATTGGCATTGAGGACTTCCGGACCTGGTTCATTGACCTGTGGAACAACTCTATCATTCCTTATCTGCAAGAAGGAGCCAAGGATGGAATGAAGGTGAGGCGACCCTCGGAATGCACTCGCAACCCCAGGATCGGGCGGTCTTATCCAGCAGAGTGGAAAGATTTCCTGAATGTTCAGCCTGGGTCTACTGGGATTCACTATGGTCACTTTCTAGAGCAAGGCACTAGATAGACTTGGCTGGTTTTCGTTCAGCAAATGACTCAGTGCCACTGCCTCTGGTGCCATTTCCCCAATCCTGGGTCTTCTAACTCTAAGCCCAATTGAAGCCATTCTCTAGGAGTCAGAGCAAATAGAAAATTAACTGAGTTAAGCATTGAGTACAACCTGATTATAGACTTAGCTACTTACTTCTTGTTCTTGAGTGCCTTAGAGTCAGAGCTGACTCATGGCGACCCTTTGTACAACAGAGCAAAACGCTACTCAACACTGCATGCACGTGATTTTTTTAATTTGAGCCCAGTGTTGCAACCACTATGTTTCTCCTCATTCTGAGTCGTGCCACATCAGCAAAAGGTGGTCCCAGGGGCTCTGCTCCATTCCCATCATGAAGATCGACTCTACTTTGAGAAAGCAACTCTTCCCCAGTTGTCTTTTGAATGCCTTCCAGCCTGGAGGCCTCATTTTCTAGCACTCTATATAGACAGTGCTTCTCTGCTATTCATAGGATTTTCAGTGGCTAATTGTTTTGGGAGTGGGCTGTTAAGTCCTTCTCCTTAGTCTGTCTTAGTCTGGAAGCTCAGCCGAAGCCTGGCCACCATGAGTGGCTCTTTTGGTATCTGAGATACTGTTGGCGTAGCTTTCCACGTCACAGCAACACGCAAGCCCCCACAGCATGACAAGCTGACAGACACTGGGGCAGCTACTTACTAACCATTAATAAATATGTTACATTGACCAAAGTCACTTAACCTTTTTTGATGTTCTCATATGTAAAAAAGGAGATACATCCTGCTCTCCCTAACTCACTGGGTTATTTTGAAAACAACATGAATTATGTGAAAGGATTTTTAGAAGTTAAAAATCTTTGTGTGTTGGCTGGGCGTGGTGGCTCCCACTGAAAGTCCTCTCCGTTTCTCACCTGTAAATGGAGGCATGTTCATCACTGAAGTCCACTCCAGCACTAAAAACTAGGATACAATGACTTGCCCTTCCTTATCAGTCACAGATTATCCATAAAAATGATTTGTTACTGAGATAGATACCTTCCGATGAGCTAGTAAATTTATAGAGATGCTGTCTATTAGACCAATGCCAGAAATCATTACTTAACTTACATATTTGTGGTATTTGGAGGAAACTTTGCATTATTATTAAAAGGTTTCCAACTTCAAAGCATTTTCACACAGGTAACATGTTTTTAAGAAAGTAAAAAAACATTAAATATTATGGCTAGCATAGAAAATTCCCTGAATTTTGTTACTTGAAAAGTAAAATTGCAGGGTTATAAAGTTTGTGCATGTTAAGTTTTAATGTATGTAACCTAGGTGTTCACCAAGCATGAATGGATACAGAAAATGTGGTATGTGTATACACATCATGCAATACCATTGGGCCTTCAAAAAAGAAGGAAATTCAGCTGGGTCCGGTGATGCAAGCCTGTAGTCCCAGCGACTGTGGAGGCAGAGGTGGGAGGATCGCAAGTGTGAGGACAGATGCAGCCTGAATAATTTAATGAGACCCTCAAAATAAAAAGTAAAAAAGTGGGCTGGGCGTGCAGTGATTGCAAAGCATAGAAGCACAAATCTATGAAAAAAAAAGGAAAGAAATCCTATCATTTGTAACAACGTGGATGAACTTGGGGGCTATTATGTTAAGTAAAATAAGCCAGGGACAGAAAAGCAACTAAAACATCACCTCAATTACATGTGGAATCTAAAAAAGTTGAACTCATAAAAGCAGAGTAGAGTGGTAGGTACCAGAGGCTAGAGGGGTGAAGACTGAGTAGCTAGATGTCAGCCAAATGATACAAAATTTCAGTGAGACTAAGCTCAAGGATACATTTCAGGAGGACTAAGCTCAAGAGATACATTGTACAACAGAGTAACTACAGTTAATACTGATACATTGTTGTTGTTGCTGTTAGATGCCCTTAGTCAGGTCCAGCTCATAGCAACCCTGTGTACAACAGGAGGAAACACTCCCTGACACTGTGCCATGCCTGATACTGTCAGTGCTTCTCTGCTATTCATAGGGTGAATGATTGTTCATAGGTAATTTACTGTTCATAGGATTCATAGGATGATTGATTGTTTCAGGAGTGGGCTGCTGGGTCCTTCTCCCTAGCCTACAGCACCTGGTATTACCAAGTGGACTCCCATCCAAGGACTAACCAGGCCAACCCTACTTAGCTTCTGCGATCAGATGGGATTGGATGCCAGGGTGCTATGACTACAAACACCAATACATTGGATACTAGAAAAGAAAATAAACATAAATGTTTTTGCCATACACACATAAAAAGTATGGCCTCGCATGCATATGTTAATTAGCTCAATTTAACCATTCCACAATTTATATATGTTTCAAACATCATGTTGTACCTCACAAATGTATAAATTCGTATTTGTCAATTTTAAGGAATACATTTTAGGCCAAGCATAATAGTGCATACCTGTAATTCCAGCAATGAGGAGGCTGAGGCAGGAGTATCATAAGTTCAAAGCCAACCTGGGCTATATAGCAAGACACTGTCTCCAAAAAAAATAATAATAAGATAAAGAAATTTTAAAGAAATAAAAATTTCAAATTTTTAAAATGGGTTAAATTATCCTATGAAATATTTCACTAGTTTATACTAACTTATTTTCCTTTTTGAGAAGCTAGGGTCCTGCAGCCATAGCCCTGTGATATCTGATCCCATCAGATCTCAGAAACTAAGGAGGGTCAGGCCTAGTTAGTACTTGGAAAGGAGACCATCTGGGAACACCAGGTGCTGTAGGCTTGGGAGAAGAACCCAGCAACCCACTCCCCAAAAATCAATCCGCCATTGAAAACCCTATGAATAGCAGAGAAGCACTAACAATACTGTCTCACCTGTCGTACGTAGGGTCGCTATGAGTCAGGCACCAACTCGATGGTACCTAACAACAACAACAATGGGAAATTCAGTGCCTCAAGTCCTTACATTTGAGGAAGGGCTTATTTCCAGGGACATGATTTTTGTGGGAACTGTAAGGGATAGCAGGAACAAGCCTGTAATCAATGGGCTCCCTCCCTTTAATCTCTCCAGGTGCATGGACAGAAGGCTGCTTGGGAGGACCCTGTGGAGTGGGTCCGGGACACTCTTCCCTGGCCATCAGCTCAGCAAGACCAGTCAAAGCTGTACCACCTGCCCCCGCCCACCGTGGGCCCTCACAGCATTGCCTCGCCTCCAGAGGATAGGACAGTCAAAGACAGCACCCCAAGTTCCCTGGACTCGGACCCTCTGGTGAGTAGAAGCCATTCTACGGAACAAAAGAGTTTTACAGAACTGTACTTTTCACACTCCTCCTGCCTACTCCGATGGAGCGTGGGGGCCTGAAGATGTTCATAGAGGCCAGGACCAGAGTGAAGCCAGAGAGGGTCTCTGGATATCGGAATCTCGGGCGATCTAGCTTAAGCTAAATAATAACACATACCAGCGAGATGTATTCTAGCAGGGACAGAAGCCTCAGGCAAATCCCACGTAGGAGTATCAACCACGCAATAGAAGCGTAGGGCCTGTTGGCACTCTCTCTACTTGTATCTCTCCGTTGGTAATTATCCTCTTGAAAGACTGCTTCAGCTAAATGATTCCGTGGACCACCTGTAGAAAGCAGGCTGAGATGACTGTCAGACTGGAGGGGGGGAATGTTTGCCATGGGTATAGCCAAAAGATTGATATCTACAATATATAAAGTTCAAAAAAAAGCCTCCAAATGGAATGCCGGACGCGGTGGCACACGCCTGTAATCCCAGCAGCTTGGGAGGCAGGAGGATCGCAAGTTCGAGACCAGAGGCAGTCTGTGTAATTTAGCAAGACCCTGTCTCAAAAAGAAAAAAAAATGGGCTGGGGGTGCAGCTCAGTGGCCCAGCACTTGCCAAGCATGCAAGCTCGAGGCCCTGGGTTCAACCCCCAGTACTGGGGGGAAAAAAAATCCTCCAAACAGAAGAGTGGACAAAGGCTGAGTAGACATTTGATTAGAGGAAATTCACGTGGCCGATAAGAGCATAAAAAGACCCTTACTTGCTCTAACAATGAAGAAATGTAAATTTAAAAAAATAGTTCATGTAGAAGCACAGACTTTCTCATTCTACTTGTAGGAGTGTTCACTGGTAAAAACCATTTTGGCAGATCTTGTTAAAAACTTGTTATTGTCAGGTGCTGTGGAGTCAGTGTCTGACTCATAGCGACCCTATGCACAACAGGTGAAACTCTGTTGTCAGTGCTTCTCTGCTATTCATAGGGTTTTCAGTGGCTGATTGTTTTTTGGGAGTGGGTTGTCGGGTCCTTCTCCCAAGCCTACGGTACCTGGTGTTCCCAGGCAGTTTCCAATCCAAGTACTAACCAGGCCCGACCCTGCTTAGCTTCAAGATCTGACGGGATTGGATGCCACAGTGGTATGGCTGCCGGCGTTAAAAACTTAACATGCACAAATCCTATGACCTTGCAATTTTACCTTTCAAGTAGGAAATTCCTCCGAGTAATATAATTTTTATTTAAATTTTGGCTTTGTTGAAGACAGATGTTATCTGTGCCCAAACACTTTTAAATTGGAAGGCTAAGAATGACTTAGGTATCATAATTGTAGATATACTTTTAAATTGGAAGCTGAACAATGCAGAGTTAGTGAAGTCAGCCAGCCGTACTTAGCCAAAATGGAGGATTGCAAGTTTGAAACATCAAGGGAAAGAGAAGGAGGTAAATACGCTGAGGTGTTTACATTGGGTTTGTGAGCTGGAGAGAAACAGGTTCGTGGCAACATGGAATCCAGCTGCTGGGATGTGGTCTGTAGGGAGGGGAAATCGTTAGAGTCTGAGGTATTCTGACGGTAACGGTTCCTCCCAGTAGTAGCTGGTACGTACATGCCTCTGGAGTACAATCACCTTGCAGTAGAGGTGCTTGTTCTTGGTGTGTCTCCAACCCCAATCACCCAGGACACCTTGTATAGCACAGCTACCTACAGGTGACCATTTATATGCACGTGTTGGATTTGGCGCAGTTGGTAGAGTGCCGCTCTGCAGTCTCTGAGGTCCTGAGTTCGATTCCCAGCACCACAAATATGGGAGAAGGACGTGGCAATCCACTCCCGAGGCAATCCCAAAACAATCAGCCATTGAAAATTCTATAAGGGTCGCTATGAGTTGGACACGACTCGAGGACACCTAACAACAACAACAACAAACAGGATTGAAGCAATCGCTGCTGCTCTTTTGGAAGCACCCCTAAACTCCAGGCTCTTAGTCTCTTACAAACCAAGGATCGGCTCGATGGCGTAGGCTTTCTGTGTTGCCCTTCTGTGGGCAGGATGCAGCCTCCTCCTCTCGTTAACCCATCTCTTTGACCCCCTCTAGATGGCCATGCTGCTGAAGCTTCAAGAAGCTGCCAACTATATTGAGTCTCCAGATCGAGAGACCATTCTGGACCCCAACCTCCAGGCCACGCTCTGAGGGTCCAGCAGCCACTATCACCCCGGACAGCAGAAGGCTGGCGTCACCTTCGTTAGCTCCTCCTCTCCTCTCTTCTTTCAGACCACTGGCTCTCCAGCCCCCTAAGGAGAATGGGGGTGGGGGCGGAGGAGGGCAAGAAGAGGGGCAGGTGCTTGGTGCTGCATCTTTGAGAACTTCGTGGTAGGGATTGGTGGGGTGGAGTGTGGGCATTTATAAATGTCCCCTAAACACACTGACTGGCCTCCTCTCACAACTTTGGGGAAAAGATGATTCTGGATCTTTTCCTGGGTTTCTTGTTTCACCTACAAACTCTGGGCTTTCTGGGGAGGGGTTCGGAGACATGAGAACACTCTGCAGCAGTTCCTAACTGGTTCCCCCCAACGACTCTGAGACACACGTGGGGAGATCTGAGGGAGGCGGTGAACTCAGCAGACTTTCTTGCAGACCCTTCCCGATTCTATCACCACTGCCAACACTCGTCCCCCAGAGATGTGGCTGCAGCCCAGAAAAGAAGCATGTGGTTTAAAAAAAAAAAAAATGTGTAAATCAACCTGTAAAAGATTTTTAAAAAAAGCAATGGAAAAGATGAAGCTGGAGAGAGGGGACTCGGTTGCCAAGGTAGGAAGAGAGCTACCAGCTCTTGCCTCCTGAACAACGCAGGGCACCTTGACAAGACAGCTGCCAGTCTAAGAAGTCACCAAACCACAAAAGCAACACGATAGCCTTCAGAGAAAGACTGCGCGCTTCATCTTTCCACCTTTTAATTTAAAACGCATGAGAGTCAATAAACCCTACTTTTTAATTTTTAATTTTTTTATTTTCTTTCCATTTTTTCTCCCTACCATTTGCCTATTTATTTTCCTTTTCCTCCTCCATTTCCTTAATGTCCATGAGATACTTGGTTGCTTTTCCAGAGGCCACTTTGGCTTTCCAAGCCGGTTTTGTTGAGAGAATCTCATGCCATCTAATTGGCCCCAGCTAGACACGTGATATGCAGCTATCGCTGGCGTACCGGGAGCCCACACGGAACAAGAAACATGGGATCAGAAGGAGTGGGAGAGAAGTTCTCGTAAGGTCCCGCTTAAGAAAGCACATGTTCTGCCTGGGAGCGCAGCTGCCAGCTCTGGCACGCTAGATCTACTCTGAGCTTCATCATGGACTGGAGGGAAAGAGAAAATTGGAAATACTTGTCTTGTCTCGTGGCCTGTTTGGCCCCCCACTGCACTATTTGAGTGGTAGCCACTTTGCCTGACTGATTCACAATTCCCTAACCAGTCCTTACTATTTGATTTTGAAAGATGAATATTCACTTAAAAGTGACTGGACATCCATGTGAGATGATCCAAATCAGAATTAAGTTTCAAGGCATTTGATTTGGTGGCCAATATCTGCCTTCCAAAGAGATCTTTCAGTAGTTGCCCTTTTCCTATTGCCCTGAAGGTCTGGCAGTCCACATTCCTTCATTTGACAAGTACTTACTGAGTACTTACCTGTGTACCTATCAGTAGGTTTAAAGACAAAAAAAGACCCTTACATTCATAGTCTAGTAGGAAATGTCAACCTTCACTCTGTGCACAGCCCCTTCTTATGTGGATCTTAAGGATCATCTAAAAAATGTAGCTGAAACTCCAGGAATCAGCTAAAAGGAAGCCTTTAGCTAGATGTCCAACACATCCGGGGCAGAAGATCTGGGATCAGTTACGACACAGCCCGAGGGATTATGGACTCTTGCTAGTCTGGAGGGGGCAAGTCTATTTCCTGCCGTTTTTGAAAGCCTTATGGACCCTGATTCCAGCCTGAGCTGCGTGGTGGGCTAACGTTTCAGGGTTCAGCAGCTCGGGGATATGCGACAAGCATGGGCCTAAGTGTTTGCTCTGCAGATTCCTAAGTAGCACAAGACTTGCACAGAATCTATAGGCGCGCTAAACTGGACCGCTGTTCCACCGACCCGAGGTGTACATGCTTCTGAATCTTCATAGCGGTATATTTTCATTTAAGTCCAGAAGATGGTCTAGATTGTCCCTCCTCCCAGAAAAGCTTCTGTGTTCACCTGATAGCTCCCAGGAATGACAGGGTCCTCTGATGTTGGAGACTGTTATTGCTACTGCTGCTAATTCCATGAGCTGTAAGATCCCCAACCAACCGAGCTGGAAAATATGCAATTCTGTGGTAGGAAGAGGTTGCTTGTCCAAGGATGGTGCTGAAATCACTGCCTTACGGTCTCTGCTGTGCAGAATGAGGGGGCCCCGGTGCTGGGTGTTCCACCTTAGAAGGAAGAGATGACTGGACTGGCCTCCGCTGGATCTAGGCCTCTTCTGAACCCTATCCTAGGCTCCAGTCCCATGGCAAGGCTCATCTTTTGAACACCATCAGGATCTGATGGTGGAGCCCTTAACTCTCTATTCTCTGGTGCTGCCCAGCCAGTGCCTTCTGACATGGATGTTACTGGCTACTTGAGAAAAAGGAGAGGGGAGAACCCCTCCTTCCATTCCAACTGCCTTGGACCTCAGAGGGATTCATGTGTCTCTAGTACCCACGGATACCACCGTGAGTTTTATCTGGATCCTCAGCGGGTTGATTCCAGAGGTCTCTCATGCTGTGACTTTTCATTTCTATTCCTGGGATCCACCACCCCCTACTCTCAGCTGACTGCTGCGTTTAGCCCTGGTCTCTGCTTTCCTCCAGGAAGTATGTTCCCATCAACGGAAGTGGTCTTGAAGCCTCAGCGTTCCCTCTGGAGCCCGGGCCCCTGTTTACTGCTGCACATCTGGGCCCCTCACGGTGGGGATCGACCCATCTCGCAAAGGAACTGTGGTTATGTGGCAACTGCAGAAGGTTGAGCCTCCGCATGGTGCTATCACCCCTCGGGACGCTCCTCCAGATTTCTGGAGCAGAAAACCTGAGCTCCCCGTCCCTGCCCTAGCATTCACGGCAAGGAGAAAATCCGCAGCGTCCTCTCCTCCCTTCACACCTGCTTCTTGATTGACACCACTGGGGTCCATCGGAAAAGAAAAACCGGAACCCATGGCCACGTTCTCACCTCCCGGGCACCTTGGGAAGAATCCAGCCTATGTAATTCTGGAGTGCGTGCTGTTGCCTCCCTCTCCTGCCCCCTGACTCTACCCCTTGCCAAAGCTGGCTGGTAAAGAGCGTGATTTACTACCTACCATCAACCTATGGGAAGAGCCACAGCTCCAGGAGAGGCTTCTCGGTAGAGCCCTCTCCTTTCTGCCTGAAGAATCCCAACAGGATGTGTCCAATGCATTTGTTTCTTAGGCCCTGCCTAGGCACGCCAATAAAGTACTAGGTAACTGGAGGCTAACGTGGGACCTGATGTCTGTGTGTGTTTGTCTCTCTCGTACAAGAGCAGCTTGCTGTGGCTATTTCCTATTTGCTGAGGCTTCCTAGAGTATTTTTTTAAAATCTATGCTGTGTGGCAACTCTATGGTGCTTATCTCTGTCTTTGTGTAAATTCTTATGCCAGTGTCTTTCTTGTAGTCTAAATTGGGAAAGTAGAGGCTGGCAGGGAGAAAGAATTGGTCAGAAGTCCCTGGAGAGATGCTACAGTGAAATCCTTTTGGTTGGTATCCTACATTTTGGTCTTGAATTACCAACCTTCTAACTAATCTATCCATACTCAAGGACTTAAAACAAAATAATTATATATATTATTTTTTTTTTAATTTCTTGCCTTCTGGTTTTTCTGGTTTGCAAAAGTGGACTTAATCTGGCCATTTCTTCACTTGCAAGTCCCCAGACAAGAGTCACACTGTGCAGAAGGATGCCCTGTCCAGTGGTCTGAGAAGTCACTGTATTTCCTGTGGTATTCCAAAAGGATCAGGACACCTCCCATCACCACCTGGGATGGCACCCGCGCACAGCCACCCAGCATGGAGGTGAAATTTCCCTGGGTGAGTGGGACTCAGGCCTACAAACCAAGATCAAAGCGATACTTAAACTGGGCACAGTGGCGCACACCTGCAATCCCAGCAGCTCTGGAGGCGGAGGCAGGAGGATCGCAAGTTCGAGACCAGAGGCAGTCTGGATCACCCTGTCTCAAAAAAGTAAAAAAATGAGCTGAGAGTGCAGCTCAGTGGTCCAGCACTTGGCAGAGCATGCAAGCACGAGGCCCTGGGTTCAACCCCCAGTACTGCAAAAAAAAAAAAAAGAGAGAGAGAGAGATACTTACACCAGACCTGAAAAGATTCTTTATTACCAATTGTTTGGAAGGGGAAATTATGCCAATTACACTTTTACCAGCTGAGTTCAAGTGCTGAAGTAAGGCCCATCAGTTCAGTTTCTCATCATACTTTAATCCCATCTTTCCTGAATCCTGACCATTAGCTAAACTGAAGCTCACAAGCATACGCCATGAGCCAAGCCCTGTGGTAGGCAGAAACGTGCTGTCACAGGGGTTTGCTAATGGAGATGGGTCTTATGGATGGGATGCTGGGACACTCTTTTGATGACTATAAGGACTGCTCACAAGTTGCGCGACATGTCCCCTCTAAGGCCGTGGTCTCAGATGCATCATATTCCCCAAAGGCCAGAACCTGGAGATACTGCTTTTAATCGAGGCAGCCTTATGTATCCATGAGTCCTCAGGCTACCCCCTCAGGGATATTTGGGGCCACCAACTAGGCTTTCCCCACTGCCCAGGGTGCCTGTGTGCACATCTGTGCCTCCAAGCCCTGGGAGCAAGTACTGCCGGCCATAGGCCTGGGGAAGTCGAGAAAGCTGGAAGGTGGTGGAGCCTTGAAGAAAGGAAACCAAGCAAACTTTTAAAGCTGCAGAGAAAGCAAGACAGTTAAAAGTTAAATCTGTTAGCTGGGTGCCCTGGGATGCAGAGGCAGGCTGCACAACTTAGCAAGACCCTGTCTCACAATTTTAAAATGGGGATGGGGCTGTGCAGCTTAATGGTTGAGCACTTGCCTATTGTAGCCAAGGCCCTGGGCTCAGCCCCCTAGTACTGCCAAAAAGAGAGAAAACTTGTTTATATTTGATACTTCCAGTTAGATGTTTGGCCACAGAGATTTCTCCTTCCTCTTCTTCTCTCTCCTCCTCCTCTTCCTTCTCCTCCTGAAGCCCTTGAACCCAGGGCTTCTCGTACTTTGCAAGTGCCATACCACTGGGCTGCACTCCCAGCCCATTTTAATTTTTTATTTTAAGCCAGAATCTGTGAAGTTACGCAGACTGCGTCTGGCCTCCAATTTGTGATCCTCCTGCCTCAGAGTCCCAAGTCATTGAGATTACAGGCGTGTGCCACCACGCCTGGCTGCCATGGAGAATTTTCTATGGCAGGCAATCATGAAAGTAGGTGCACCCCCTGTCCCTTGGTTCAACCTTTGATTCCTTAAAGAAGTGGATCTCAAAGGATGGTTCCACAGCAGCAGCCTCTAGGAACCTGATAGATAGGAAAGTCTCAGGCCCTACCCAAGACCTACCAAGGCAAACTCCAGCGGCAGGCCTAGCAGTTCATGTTGTTGAAAAACCCTCGCAGTGAACCTGACGCTCCCTAAAATGGGAGATGCCAGCGCTTCAACAAGAAAACCACGGATCAGAGTGCTCAGTCCGAGGCGCCTTAAGACAGTGAGAAGATCGCAGGCTGTAATGCAGATGTTAACGTTAATCTCAAGGTCACGTTTCTCATACTTCCTTGTGTTTCTGATTTTCCTTACTTTTTTTTTAAATTTAACAAAGGAAATATATGGGTGCTTTTGGGTAGAAGTTAGGGAAGTGTTTGCATCTTTTCTAGCAGAGCGCAACCTTCTGAGGAAAACCTCCTGCCTCTGAAATTTCTATCTGGAAAATGAAGGGGCTTCAGTGGAGGAAAAACGATGGAGGTCTCTCCAAGACTGCTCTTGTGTTGGATTATTTGTGTCCATTCTGAGCCGCTTTCTGAATATAAGAGGATGGGAAAGTTTAACAAAGAATGTAGTTTGTATTCCCATGACAAAAATGTTCTCCCCGCAACACCCTTCTTCCTTACTTTAGTTGTAAAGAGCACAGCTAGGTCTGAGAACCTGGCCAGAACCTCCTTCCCCAAGGCAGCTAACAACTTTAGGGCTCCATGGTGCCAGGAAAGCCCCTTGTCTGTGCTCTGCTCAGCTCACAGAAGACAGTTCCACACTATGAAGATGGTACTGGGCATCTAAGTGTTTGGTCTCAACATTTCCTTTCCCCTTACCAGGTCATGGATACAGAACTACTCAGCAAAGATGACAGAAGAAAATACTAAAAAGTGTTTGTATGTGTGTGTGTGTGTGTGTGTGTGTATGTGTATGTGTGTGTATATATGTATATATGTGTGCGTATATATATACACATGCATACACATACATACATATATACATACACACATACATAAACATATATTTATATGTATATATGTATGTATGTATATGTGTGCTGGATGTACTGGTGCACACCTGTAATCCCACAATCAAGAGGCAGAGGCAGGTGGATCGCCACAAGTTCAAGTCCAGCCTGGGCTACATAGTTCAGGCCAGCCAGCCAGGGCTGCACAGCAAGACGCTGTCCTTAAAAAAAAAAGAAGAAAGAAAGAACCCCAAATAATATTACTACTAATTAAATTAAATTAAAATTTGAAAAAATATGAAAGGAGCTTCCTATCTTTCCAATCTCACAGACTAGCTGAGGGGGCCATGGAGGAGATGAGGCTGTTCAGAACTGTTTTTTTGTTTTAACTTGGTCGATTTTCTCTATGAGAGAGCATTTGGGAAGAACACAAAGTAACATCCGAGTGCCAGGTCTCCCCACCTCTGACTGAAGCCTGAGGAGGGCGATGTGAACTAATCGCAGAAGGCCCTTGCTGTGTCCTCTGGCCACCCGCGAGGTCAGCCTGTGTTCCTGCCATTTCTCTGACAATGAGGGCTCGAGCTCCCACGTTGCAGCCAGTCTCTGGGCTCCTGCTGTGCAGTGCCCGCCCCCTCCTACTATTCTTTTTAACAAAAAAAAATTTTTTTAATGAATCCTAGCCTCTGCTAGCTTCCTCTCCTCCCCCTCCCCTTCCCAGTTCAGGCAGCAGCGCTTTAATGTGATGCCTTCTGCGTTTCTCCCTTGCACGGTGGTTCCCAGGTGGAGATTGGGCAAGACTTTTCACCACGCTTCTTTTTAATTTATTGGGTGCAAAACCCCATGCCAGGATATGTGTGCGTCCGTGTGTTTATGGTTTTTGTTCTTTGTTTTTCTCATCTGATCCTCGCCCCTTCCACCCTCCCCCCTTTGATATTTAATGTAGCAAAGGCAAAAGCGAACCTGGAAAGCAAAGCATTGTATATAGTTGCGGTAACAATCATGAATAGAGCTGGGCTGTCCCCTCAGTAATTCGTTTAAAATAACAAATTGGTACAAAATTAAATTCATGCCTGGGCCAGCAGAAGAGGCCTTCATCCATCACCACGGAGGGCCCCTCTTCTGAGCCATCTGTCTTATCAGGCCTGTCTCCTCCCAGCGAGAGTCATCTGTTTTCGATGCCATTTGCGTTTCAATAAAGTTATTTCCTGTATTGTCCACTGGTTCTCGCCAGCTCCCTCTCTGTCTGGTTTCTGTCTCCATTTATCACATGGTCCCTTGCCTGATCTGACAGGTAGACTGCTTGTGGTTGTTTGCTTAACCTGGAAACAAAACCCAGCTACCTGGAAAGGTCTGATCCTCTAGCCGGAAGCAGGAGTCTTGACTCCTTTGGTTCAGGGTGGGGGTCCCACCTGGCACATTGTGGACATAGTATCCTTCACCCGAATTCAAGGCGTCCAGCCCCAAAGTCGGGACTCCTGAGTTCTCTTGACGCCGCAACAGGGTTTAGAAACATAACACCCTCTGGGAATCCTTAGATTTTCCTTTTGGAGTAAAAGTGACCTGGGAGTGTAGCCCAGTGGTGCAGTGCTTATCTACCATGCAGAGTCCCTGGGTTTAACTGAGCACCTCTGGGGGGAGGGAGAGGTGTCCTAACAGTGCAGCCTCTGCTGGCCACTGGGGGAAGGAAAGGAAGTCTTCCTGTCCTCCACTGTAGCACTATGGAATGGCACCTCCAAAAAAGTAACTTTTTCCCTGTGACAGGGTTGTGGTGACACAAGCCACCTCCGCCTTCCTAACATGATTGGTGACAAATGTGTTCAGAGCCCTCCTCAAAATATGTCAAGAGCTGAGCATGGCAGTGCAGGCCTGTAATCTAGCACTTCGGAAGCAGAGTCGGGGATTTTGAGTTTGAGGCCAGCCCAGGCTATGTGGATGAGTTCAAGGCCAATCTGGGATACATGGCAAGACCCTACCTCAAAGAAAGAAAAGACTGGTGGGGGGGAGAAAGAACAAGAACAAAGAAAGAAAAAAATGGAGGAAAGAAAGAAGGAAAAAAAGAAATAAAACGAACTTTTGGAGGAATTGTCAGATGAGATGATTTTATCTTTGGTTATTATCAGTTTAGCATCTACGGTCTTGGGAGTATCTTAGGAACTGCTAACTGGTTTCCTCTGTCACTTGGAAATGAGAGTAAAGGTTCTTAGAAACAATTTCTCAGGCACTCAACAGCTTACCAAGAACTATCTGTTTCTGTGTTCCAACAATATATGCCATTCCATCCCTTCTGCCATTACATGCTTGCCACTCTGTCCTGCATTTTAATCCCTTGCTTTAATCCCCCCACTTTCTCCACTTTGGAGTAGTGTCTCTATCTTGTGGGCCATCTCCTAAGACCAGCCCAGATAGCTTTATCAAACTATTCCTGTTCCCCAATCCCTTAGAAGTTCCTGCCGTCATTTCTGAGAATGTATATGAATACATTCTCAGCTAGCAGGATTCACTGCCACATGGGCACATAAGAATCACTCTGGAGCTAGAGAAATGCGCTTTCACATGCAGGTCCTTTCACCTGCCCAGCCACTTTCCCATTTGAGGTTGGGCTCATCTAGGCTGGATGGGCTCATCTAGGCTGGACTTGGGCCTTTCTGCCCAGTTTCCTGTAGCCCCTTTGCCCTAGTTTAGATCCCTGAGACTAAGAGACAACTAGACCCAACTGAGCCAGTCTTTTTTAAGCGTGTGTGTGGCAGGGGAGATAGTTTAAAATAGGTACTAATGCTGGGTGCCATTGCTCACATCTGTAATCTCAGTGACTTGGGAGGCAGAGGCAGGAGGATCACAGGTTCAAGGCCAGAGGCAGCCTGTGTAATTTAATGAGACCTTGTCTCAATAAATAAATAAATAAGAAGAAGAAGAAGAAATGGGCTGAAGGTGCAGCCCAGTGGTAGAGCACTTGCAAAGAATGTGCAAGGCCTTGGGTTCAACCTCCAAGTACCCTGGGGGAAAAAAAAGGTCCCATTTCTGACATCCTTCTCGTTAAAGCCCTCCACATCCATTTCCATCCGCCTCCTAACAGTCTTATACATCGAGACGCAGGACACTAAAGACACACATCGTGGCCTTTCCTCCAAGCGAGCCTGCTCACGTCCCATGCGATTTAGCAAAGTCCCTTTTCTCTAAGAGGACGTTTCGCGCTACATCCAAAGCGGTCCTTGCGAACAAAGGTGCGCTTTTCCGTCCAGACGGCAGGGGGCGCTGTCCCTGGAGGCCGAGCTCCACTTCCCGCCCCCCGCCCGCTCTCGCGTCCCCTGGCGCGCAGGCGCGGCTTCGCGGATTGGCCGCGGGCGGGAGCCGTCATTCCCTGGCGGGTCCCGGCCTCGGGGCTGGCGGGCTGAGGGGAGGAAAGATGGCGGCGGCGGCGGCGGCTGGCACGGCCTCGGGGCTGCCGGGTCCTGTGGCGCAGGGATTGAAGGAGGCGTTGGTGGACACGCTCACCGGGATCCTGTCGCCGGTGCAGGAGGTGCGGGCGGCCGCCGAGGAGCAGATTAAGGTGCTGGAGGTGACGGAGGGTGAGTGCGGCGGGGCCGGCACGAGGGCGGCGGGGACCCGGGAGGCCTGGGCCGGCCGAGGTGCGGGCGCCGAGGGGTGGGGTGGGGGGCGCGGGGTTGATGTCGCTGATGGCCGCGCGGGTTCCGGAGAGAGGGGAGGCGGGGATTGGCAGGGGGAGATGGAGGCTGGGATCCGCCGCGGACCGAGGTGGAGCCCGGCGCGGTGCTGATGCCGCGGGCGACGCGCGGCCTGGAAGGGATGTGGGGCTTGGGAGCCGTGTCTTCTGCTGCTGTCTCCACCCGCTCGGTCGTAGGGGGATCAGGATCAGGGTCGGGATCAGCAGCTGCTGCAGGCGGGGAGAGGGGAGGCCTTGATTGAAGGCGGCTCTCAGCTTAGGGGCGGTCACCCAGCAAGTTTCTGCCTCCGACTTTTAAATCTGGCCCGTGGTTTGTACCCTTCGTGTTTCCCCAGACATTGAGTGACGTGCACATCCAGCTGCTGGTCTGCCTTCAGAATAGCTGGCAGTTGTTAAGGACCTCGATGTGCGTTTCTGTGCGGAGGAACTGGTCTCCCTTTGTTTTTGATCCTTTGTCCCCATCCTCCTAATAGGTGTTTTAAAGTGATGGAGAAGGAAATAAACTTAGCAGTTTGAGGTTTTCTGTTGGTTTCCTCCTGAGTGGGATTTCATCGGGCCTGGTGTAGGCATACACACACACACACACACACACACATCAGTTTAATCCTACAACAGAAGGGAAGATCTTGTTGGTCTTTATGTTAAAAATATATCTGATCACAGCTTCATTGGAAATCCAAGTCCTCAGAATCCCCCAGCACAAAAGAGTATTTCCACTACCCCTCAAATTTAGTCCTCTTCAGAAATACGGGCACTTGTCCATGGTCTGCCCAATCACACTGGACACCGTGAGTCAACGCCCTACCGGACTTATTTTCATTGAAAAGAAATAAAGACCAAATTCTCCCTGTTATATTGTCACAATATGAAAGAGCTATTGAAAACAAGTTTTCTTCTGTTGGAAAATGTTGGGATTTGGGATAGCACAGGATATGGGCCATTTTGAAGCCCTAGTTGTAATTGTCATTGTTCTATAAAATATCAGGCCCTGCAAGAGGGAGAACCTTTGGGTGTGAGAAGGCTGTTTGAATGCCATGCCTAAATTGATCTGAAGGACTTTTATAGGCTTCCAGATAAAATTCCTACTAGGGGTTGAATCCTGGCCTTATGCGGGTTACACAAGTGGTCTACCACTGAGCTGCACTCCCAAGCCCTTTTTTAAAATTACTTTTTCTTTTGAGACAGGGTCTCACTAAGTTGCACAGGCTGCCTGTGGCCTCAAACTGGCAATCTTGTCTCAACCCCTTGAGTTGCTGGGATTACTAGTATGCACCACAGTGCCCAGTGGTAAAATTCCTTTATTCACATTAATGTATTTACCTCCCTTGAGTATAAAGAAGGAAGAAAGACAAAACCAAGAAACCTCATCAAATTTAATTTGCTGCTTGAATAAAGTTGAAAGTGTGATGCAAACTGATCCCAACTAAGCTATCCTTGAATGATATCCAGCGATCCTTGTGCCCCAAATTTATGTCTGACACCTTTCTGTGAAAGGTCAACCATGGCTTCTGTCCAGTAGTCCTGCTTTGGCCTTGATTTCTTCTTCAACTCTAGCTAGATGCCATGGTCTCATTTAGCAAAGTCAGGTACAAGGTTCTGGTCTCCTACTTTCTTCATCTTTGTGATTTTGCAATCAAAATTTAATTTCAGAAGGACAGAATTGTGATCTAGGTCACTGATGGGAAAAAATGGACTCCCCCTGAACTCCCTCTCCCTCCTCCATAACTTACAGGTAATGTGCTGTGAGAGGTACGGAAAGGCTTTGATACAGTAACCTGGTAATAGTGGTCTGGTGGAAGGGCATATGGCTCAGATTTAGGAGACAGTTCTAAGTGTGGGTGAAATCTAGAGTTGAGTATACTGTATTGGACCTGTTAGAAGTTATTTGTCTTTAGAACAGTCTGGTTTCTGTGTTTATCACACGTACACACACAAAACGAAAACTTTGAGGATTCACCCTCTTATGTATTTATTTTTAGGTGGAAGATGGTGGTTTGTTCCTTAGATGCAGTATCCTCTCTTTTTGTGGCCTTTAGCAAGTTATCTTTTAAAGCACCTCCTATCTTTACAGTCTGTCTGACTTTCTCAGGTACTTTCTGAGCATGATCTAATAATTTCTTCTCCACTAGCCACAGCACTTCTTTACATGAAAATGTAGCTCCTGGCCTCCCAGCTAGGAGTTAGCAATTATTTGGCCTGATGAAACTGGCAGGACATTCTCCTGCTATTAGAAGGCCCTGCAGGCCACAGTGAGGAGCTTTTCTTACAAATGAGTGCATAAATGATTCTCCACTCTTGGAATTACTTTGCATTTTAGTTTTTAATCCCAATAGAACCAACCTTGCTTTCTAGTCTTTGGAAACATTCTTCCTTAAAACTTGAAGTTAGTGAGAACTCTGGGGTCAGGTGTCTATTGCTACATATGTTCTGGTCGGCTTTTTATCCTTTCTTGTTTCCATAGGGTGCACGGTCAGGTGTCGACGAGATCTAGTCCCTCTGTCCTCCTAAATAACCACACTATCTTTTTGAGCTATTTGTTTTCTCACATAAGAGACTGGTCCCACCTTAAGTCCTAAGTCCCACCTTAGTCCTTAAGATTAATCCAGTTTTTCCTTTTGCCAAAAAGGTGTGTCATCTTCCTTGGGTACCAGCTGATGGCCCCTAATCTTGAAGCTTGTTGTTGTTGTTAGGTGCCATCCAGTCGTATCCGACTCGTAGCGACCCTCGTAGGGTTTTCAATGGCAGATTATTTTGGGGTTGCCTCAGGAATGGATTGCCACGTCCTTCTCCCATTTTTACAGTGCTGGGAATCGAACTCAGGACCTCAGAGACTGCAGAGCGGCACTCTACCAACTGAGCTAAACCCCAGCCCATCTTGAAGCTTAAATGAAATGATTTTTCATTTGTGTGTAAAGAACATAGGTCAGTTGTCAGCTCTCACTAAAAAGGCAGATAAGAGAAATTGACATGCATTGGCATTATTATACCATAGATGAATTTGTTTGTGTGTTTTTGGTGGTGTCGGGGATTGAACCCAGGGCCTTACTACATGCTAAGCAAGTCCTCTACTATACTACTAAGCTATACCTCTAGCCCCGTGGATGGGATTTTATAAAGGAATTACTATCTTAGAAAATGGAATTGCCCAAAGTAGATCCTGATCATTTTGTCTGCCAGCTGATATTTTCTGAGAAATAACCTGCCCGCAGCTAATTATCACATTTTCCAGAATGGATACCTAGTCTTATAAGCCAAAGAAGTGTGTTTTTATGAGACATCCACCTAACTCAGAGTGCCTCAACCTGAAAAGAATCAGAATAGCTTGCTTCATCAGCCTGGTATCCTGGAAGCTTTTTCTAGAACTGCTTTGCTTGCCATTTTTCCTACTCACTTGGATATCAGAAAAACCTAGCAAACCACTCTGAATAGTGAAAGCCTGTTTAACAAGATTAATTACAGAAAGAGATGGTGCAGTTACCCCCTTGCTCAGACAGCAGTCCCATCCTGGACTGAGATGAGCAGTACTTGAAAGTTTGGGAGTTCCTATGATATACAATATTCAGCAGGTAATTGTTACTCTTTCATTTTTCTTAGAAGCATCGAGATTTGGGGTTTCACCAGCCGAGTTTGCAGAAATTTAGTTCTACCTAAGTAGGGTAATGCCTCCAGCCGTAGCCTTGTAGCCTCTGATCCCGTCAGATCGCAGAAGCTAAGCAGGGTCAGGCCTGGTTAGTCCTCGGATGGGAGACTGCCTGGGAACACCAGGTGCTGTAGGCTTGGGAGACGGACTCAGCAACCTACTCCCAAAAATCAATCCGCCATTGAAAGCTCTATGAACAGCTGAGATGCACTGACAATAGTGTTTCACCTATTGTATGTAGGGTTGCTATGAGTTGGATACCAACTCAACAGCACCTAACAACAAGTAGGATAAAAACAAAAAGCTTCAATTTTGTTAGTATGTTCTTTTAATTCCATTTCATTAAGAATCAGAGTCATACCAAACATTTTACAAACATAGTAATTAGAAAGACCGGAGAGGCTGTGAACTGCCAAAGCTCTCATTCTTCATAATGTTAATATTCGCCACTCACAGTCATCAGCTTTTTTTATATACAACTTATAGTAAGATTAGGGCTGGGATTTAGCTCAGTTGGTAGAGCACTGCGCTGCAGTCTTTGAGATCCCGAGTTCAATTCCCAGCACTGCAAAAATGGGAGAAGGGCCTGGCAATCCACTCCCAAGGCAATCCCAAAACAGTCAGCCATTGAAAATCCTATGAGGGTCGCTATGAGTCGGATACTGACTCGACAGCACCTAACAACAACAACAACATAGTAAGATTATGACTTTTAAGAACGTCACCTCTTTATTTTTGGCATATTTATGCTTTACTTTCTTATCTCAGAATGAAGCTCTTTCCTTCTTTTGTTCTCGGAAGACCATCACTGAAGTGTTGGAATGAGTTCCTTTCATGTGCAAGCTTTGATTCTCCAGCCAGCATAACAGGCTTTCTAATATCACCAGAATTAGACACTAAGTCATTTTCTTCTTTCAGTTGTTTCTTTTTGGCTATTAGAAATGAAGGCATTTCCTTCCATCATTTGGCCTTGACTTAGTCTTTTCTGAGCTTTCTCCCCCCCAGCCCAGTGCTTGGGATTGAACCCAGGCCCTTGTGCATGCTAGGCAAGCATTCTGCCACTGAGCTGTAGCCCTAGCCCAGTCTTTTCTGTCTTGTTCCCAGTAGATATGTCACAGAGAGTATGTTTTTTCTTTCCTTCTATCACCATTGTATTGAACCAGACAGTACGGAGAATTATCTTTCCCCCACCTTTCTTGGCCTTCAGACGCTGCTCAGGTATTGGTGCCGATTTCCCCATCTTAGATGCCTAGCGAGATGCTCCTGCTGGCTGGAAGTTTGCTTTCTGGTTCTCATGGGCACTTTTCTGGCTCTCTTGCAGTATAGCGTAAGCACTGTCCACCTGCGAAGGGCGCCCCTCAAGGATCCAGACGCACTCCTGGGCATGTGGCGGGCACTGAGCCGAGAGGAAGGCGGCCACGCTAGGAAAAAGGCCAGTGATAGAGTTTTCTTTTTCCTTTCAGCTGTGGTTTCATGGTGCTTACCAAGCCCCATGAGAAATAGGGGGCTTCTACAGAGCTCCACTCGAAACTCTGTCCTTCTCCAGACAGTCTCTGTTCACAGTTCTTCCTAAATTGACTGTCAAAAGTCTTACGTCTTACCAGACACTGTGGCGCATGCTTATAATCCCAGCAGCTTGGCAGAGTAAGGCAGGAGGAGCACAAGTGCAAGGCCAGAGGCAGCCTGCACAGCCTAGGGAGGCCCTGTCTCCAAGTAAAAGCAGGGCTGACAGTGCAGTTCAGTGGTGGAGCATATGCCCGGCATGCACAAGGCCCAGGGGTCAACCCTGCAATGTTGGGGGGGAAAAAACTCATGTCTCTCAGTAGAACCTTATGATCAGTAGTATGCTTTTTTTTAAAATATGATCCTTAAATCTTCTCTCTTCTGGATTTTCCCTTCTGTGCCAGGATTTAGGTAGATCATGTTTTTGCCAAATGGGATAAAAGGAAAGAAAAGGGAACAAGGATAGTAAGAAAGGGGAGCAAAAGACTAAAAGACTGAAAAATGAGTCTAGGATAGAGAAAAAAAACTAGAAGATGAAAGAACACAAAGGATTTCTTTTGTTGTTCGGTTTTAGTTTGGTTGGTTTTTTGTTTGGTTGGGGTTTTGGTTTTTGAGACAGAGTCTTGCTATGTAGCAGGCTGGCCTCAAACTGTCTATGGAGTCCAGGCTGATCTCGAACTTGCTGTGTAGCCAGGCTGGCCTCAAATTCATCCTCCTCCTGCCTCTTTCCTGCTGGAATCACCAGCATGCACCACCACGCCCAGCTAGGGCAAAGGATTTCTTAGAAAGGAAGTCCAGGGATTCCATTTTGGATTGGAGTAGAGAGATGATCAGGAACCTAGAGTCAGGGTGAAAATGCAAATTAACCAAATAGAGGTATCCTTACTTCACTTTGGAAAAAGGAACTAAAGAATTCAATTTCCTAACAAAAATGGCTTTAGCAATCTAACTTCATATACCCCTCTTGAGATACTTTGGTTAAACCTTTTGGTTTAACTTCATAGACTGAGTCTTAGTTTAATCTTAATTGATGCTTTCTAAGCAAAACAAAATAAAATAGCTACGTATGCCTGTGTCTCTTGTATTTTCCCTGTCATCATCATCTCAAAGTGAGTTATTCAGCTATTCTTTTTTGTTTTCTAAAGAAGTTATGTTACCTTTCCCTTTTGTGGATCACTGTACCTCATCCCAACTATGTATGGGGTGCAACTTGGTGAGGGAAAAGAAAAAAAAAAAAAAGAAGTTATGTTACACTAACGAGTAAAATTAGAAATCGTCCAATGCACATACTAACATACACAAACATGCTTTTATATTTTTAATAGATATACTTAAATGTATTTCTTCCAAAGATATTGTGTAGTTGGTGTTAAGTTAAAAATCTTTAAATTGGATTTCTACTACTTAAGAGGAACCAGCAATGGATGGGAGCAACTGTGTTATCAGATTTAAAACAAGGCAGAGAATTTTAGGATATTTTTCTGGCTTCCCTTCTTTGCATTAGTTTTATGGCACAGGGTTCGCCCTTAACACTATACTACCTCTGTCACTCCTTGGAAACAGGTTTTCATTAGCTTTCATGTAAATTAAATTTGTGTAAATATGATATATTTTCTCCATTTCTAATGGATATGTGGTCTAGGCAGAATAAACGTAGTTCATAAGATAATAATTTCGGTTTCCCCTCTTATATCCCCCTGTAGCTTAATGCAAATTAATTCTTTGTCTTTGAGTTTATGGGGTTGCCATTTTTGAAACTCTGGGAACTAGTAGAGAAGAAAATCTATTCTATTTTAAAGTTTGCCATAATTAACTGTGATAATATTCTTAAAAGATTTTCTTTCCCAGTAAGGCTTTGAACAAATATTCGTGTAAGTTGAACTTTCAAGCTGCTGCTTTCTTGTGTGAAGAAAATAAACTTTCAGAGAAAATCCATCTTAAAGTACTTGCAAATAGAAACCTCTGGTTGACTTAAGCTCCTGGCCCCCATGTGGGTCTTCGTCTTCCGATGATCTCTTATTCTCACATCCTTTGCTGTCTAGGTGGTGAGTGGAATCTGGGGTGTGGTCTGTCAGAGGTTACTAGAAGTGATGACCTTATTACTGGATTAGAGAGAAGAGCTCCCAGCTCCTGTGGTGACCACCAAAGTGCTACCTTCTCCTGGCACATAGGCAGAAAAAGATAGATTCATGCTAAGCTTTTCTCAGAAAAGAGCAGAATTAAAGTTCTGTAGCTGATGACAAAGGACCCCCAAACCGTGACAGGAAATGAATGTGAAGTTTGCCCCATGTTCACGCTCTAGTGACTCCTTTGATTAGTGCCAGTATGGACTCATGGAAAACCTGAGTGTCCTTCTTTTCCCTTCTGTGAGCCTCAGGGCACCCTAGAACTGAGTATCAGCACTTTCTCTGGAAGGATAATTGCTCAAATTTGTTTGCGCTTTATAGTCTCAATTCAAATTTTAAACCCTTCTCAAAAAGTCTTAATTCCTTCGTATCTTCTTCGCACTGTATGATGATGATGTCGATCTCATTTTAGTTTGTCCCTGTAGTGATATTCCAAAAATTGTGCTCTTGCTAGGAACATTAAAAACCTACCTCATAGGGACCCATGCAAAATTTATTTAAATCATACTTTAAAGAAAAATACTGTGTGTCCTAAGTAGTTTATGAATACATTTGCAGGACATTCTGAAGGAGGTCACAGAGGCATACCAGAATCGGTTCACTATGTCCAGGGAGGCCAAGCCTGGGTGGACAGTGCTATTCTAAGCAGACTTGAGGCCATGTAGTTAATATCCATTATCATACTAAGCATCTGCACTCAAAGGAAATTTGAGTGCCCTTACTAGTATTCTTTCTCTTTTTTAAAATAGATTTTACATGTGCCTTTAGTGTACTTTTTCCATTAAACTTGAACTCTGGTATCTAAGAGGACTTCCTAAATTATATATGACTTGTGTGTGTTTTAGAGTCTGTTCTGAAAGTTGACTACCATGCCTTTGGGTTGTGGACACCTCTTTGCTTCTTCTGTTACTATAAATGGGTCTTATGAACTTAACCAGGATCTCAACTAATCTTAGGATTAGCGTGATTTTAGTACCCATAAGGATAATTCTGCAGTCCTCAGGTATTTACTTGCGATTTCATCATTTAATAAATATTTTAGAAGGAAAGCATCTTTATGGCTGTCTTGCAAAAAAATGCCTTCTTTCCTAAGTGAAGTGATAGTTGCTATAGGAATGTGTCAAAACTATAGCTTAGAGCTGGGTGCGGTGGTGCACGCCTGTAATCCCAGCGGCTTGGGAGGCAGAGGAAGGAGGATCACAAGTTTGAGACCAGAGGCAGTCTGTGTAACTTAGTGAGACCCTGTCTCAAAAAATAAAAAAATGGGCTGGAGATGGCAGCTCAGTGGTCCAGCACTTGTACAGCATGCAAGTGTGAGGCCCTGGGTTCAACCCCCAGTACCACAGGAAAAGGAAAAAAAAAACAACAACTATAGTTTAGAGGGGCTGGAGGTGTAGTTCAGTGGTAGAGTATTTGCCTAGCATGTGAAAGGCCCTGGGTTCAGTTTCCAGCACAGCAATAAATAAATACAGTAAAAACTACCAGTAAAAATAAGGGCATAATAAGAATGAGTTAAGAAGCTCAGAATTCAGTAAAGTAGGATGTAGTATACAAAAATTAATAGCTCTCACGTACACAAATAATAAAAGGCTAGAGGACCTGTTTTTAAAATGCCAAACCCATTTATAATAGCAATAAAAAAAAGATGGAATACTTTAGAATAAAACTAGCAGGAAATGTACAAGAATCTATTAGAAGAAACATTTTTAATGCTCCTGAAGGAGTTAAAATTACGTGTTAACAAATGGGAAAACATACCCTATACTTGGATAAGACAGTTCAACAGTAAAGATGGGAACTAGTAGAGAAGAAAATCTATTCTATTTTAAAGTTTGTCTTAATTAACTGTGATAATATTCTTAAAAGATTTTCTTTCCCAGTAAGGCTTTGAACAAATATTCGCGTAAATTGAACTTTCAAGCTGCTGCTTTCTTGTGTGAAGAAAATAAACTTTCAGAGAAAATCCATCTTAAAGTACTTGCAAATAGGAACCTCTGGTTGACTTAAGGCAAATTGATTCTAAAGATCATATAGAAAAATAAGCATGGGCCAGGCATAGTGGCACACACTTATAATCCCCAATTAGGAGGCAGAGGCAGGAGGATCATGAGTTTGAGGACAGTCTGGGCTACATAGTGAGTTCTAGGCCAGTCTGTTCTACATAGCAAGGCCCTGTCTCAAAAAAAACAAAACAAAAAAAAGACAAAACTCTCATCACTAGGGATAAAGATGGACTTTTTAAATAGGGTGCTGGACAACTGCATAGCTACTTGGAATTAGATCTGTATCTCACTCCACATAGATAAATTAATTCCAAATAGATTGGGAACCTAAAGGTAGGAAGTGAGACCACGCGAGAAGAAATCATGGGTGAATTTCTCTTTAACCTTAACATAGGGAAAGGCTTCCTGATGATGACGCAAAAGTCAGTGGCAAGCCAGGCATGGTAGTACACACCTGTGATCCCCACACTTGGGAAGCTGAGGCAGGAGGATCACAAGTTTGAGGTCACCTTGGGCAACAGTGAGATGCTGTCTCAAAAACAGAAAAGGAAAAAAACAAAAACGTGCACCTACTTGTTTGTGCAGAAGAAATACAGGAAAGGTAAATCAGAAACTGATTGTTTACCTACCTGCATGAGGAAGAAATGACACTTTTTGGAATATTCCTTTCTGTATCGCTTCGACTCTGAGAGCCTTAGTTAACATTTCCCCTATACTCCCCTAAAATTAAATAACCAAACAATGTGGAAAGAACCCAAAATGGGATACAAGTGGTAACAAATGAGCCTGACTATTATAAATTAATAACATTATTATTAGGTGATGAGGAAGAAAAGAGCTAGCCTAAGGAACTTTAGAAATAGTATTCGACTCCTGTGGCTAAAATCAAAAAGAACTACACACAGAAATTATACTTCAGTTAGTAGGTCTGTTTTTCATAAGGATATGGGTTAGCAGTTCTGTAATTACATTGTATCTAAGATTAAACAAATAAGTTTATTATAGACAATCAGAGCCAGGTTTGTCACTGTCACAGAAATCATATATAAGGGAAGAAGAGTATGATGAACTGCGAAGTTTGGGGTTGACATCTGAGAGGAGAGAAGAGGGAGGAAGGGAGAGAGCGAGAGGGAGAGATGTGTGGGCATACTATCTCTGCTCCCTGAGAAGATCTAAGAATAGTAACAGTGTGCAGACATACTGCCCACATCTTGGTTTCTAGATGTCATTCTTCACTAAAAAGCCCACGACTCCTTGGGGAAAAGTTGACCCCAGGGTTTGGACAGAGGCAATGTAAGATGACCCTAGATCGTCTTGCATAATATCAGAAAGACAAGAGGAAGGGTGGGGCATACAGAAGTACACAGGAGCCAGCCAGCAGGAGTTCTAATGGCCAGAGCTAGAACAGTGTGGCAACAAAATAAATAATAGCAGTGTTAGACTAAAACCCAGACAATAAAATACATCCTCACGAGTCCATGTTATACGTAAACAGTTGAATGAATAAAGAAGGGACAGTTCTTCCTTACGGAAGAATTTCGTTTAATAAATAAAGAGAATAAAAGAAATACATACCATTAGGGAGCCAACACTGTAATAACTGGTATAGGCAGTATCCACTGATGAATACTAAAAAAAGTGAGTGAGAGTTTTAAAAGAAATAAGATAGTAGCATCTCAAAGTATCTTTCCAAAGATTTGTATCCATTACAAAGGAAAAAGTAATTCCTTTGTAGGGAACCTTGCCAAATAATCACAGTTAACGGTACCAGTTATACAACTTATCAACATTTTGTACTCACTGATATGATATACAGAGAACGACACAGCATCACCTTCTCATATTCTTGCCAAAAATGCATCACCTAAATCTAAATATAAGGAAACTTTCAGGCAAACCCAAATTGAAGCACATTCGACAACATAACTGAACGGTGCTCAGCAAAAGTGTTCTGGTCATAAACAACAAGGAGAGAGTGAGGAACTATCGCTCTTTGTATGAAACTAAGGAGATATGACAGTCAAATACCACAGGGAATCTTGGTTGGATCCTGAAATTAAAAAAAGGATAAGGAAAGAGTTTATAGACTACCAATATGCAGTTCAAGATTACTATCTATGTTGCTTATGGTTGTTGTAGGGCTGGGATTTAGCTCAGTTGGTAGAGCACTGTGCTGCAGTCTCTGAGGCCCCGAGTTCCATTCCCAGCACCGCAAAAATGGGAGAACGGCCTGGCAATCCACTCCCAAGGCAATCCTGAAACAGTCAGCCATTGAAAACCCTATGAGGGTCGCTATGAGTCGGATACCGACTTGACGACACCTAACAACAACAATAACAACATGGTTGTTGTTAGGTGCTGTTGAGTCTGATCCAATTCACAGCAACCCTGTGTACAACCAGACGAAACACTATCCAACACTGTGCCATGAACATGACCTTTTTATGTTTGAGCCCATTATTGTAGCCACTGTGGTTTCTTCTCATTTTAAGTTGTGCCACATCAGCAATTGGAGTCCCAGTACCTTTACTCCATTCCCATGATTAAGATCAACTCTACTTTGAGGAGGCACCTCTTCCCCAGTTGTCTCTTAAATATCTTCCAGCCTGGGGGAGCTCATTTTCTGGCACTGTATTTGACAGTGCTTCTCTGCTGTCCATAGGGTTTTCGGTGGCTAATTGTTTCAGCATTGGGCTGCCAGATCCTTATTGGACACTGTTACTTTGCAACACTTATATTTTTAGGATAAACCTCTGGAGGCTAGGTTTTCTCAGACTTCATCATCTCTCATCTGGGAGTAGATATCTGGGCAACTCCTGAAATCTCAGCTTTTAAGTTTTCCTTGAGATTAGATAGTCCCAGTTTTCACTTAATTACTACATTCGTGGAGAGGAGGTCCAAAAGGAAGGTGTTGCCTGCTTGAAAGGGAAAACAGCTAGAAGATGCCATGCAGTGACGGGGGAAATGAGAAGGTGCTCCAACTGTTCATTGTAATAAACCATGCGCGCTGCACATCAACTTATTTCTCTTATTGGAAGGAATTGATCATAGGAGTTATCAGCACTTTTATAACCAGTGGTTCAAATTTCTTTCTGAAATCTTCTTGTTGGGTTAGAGCTCAGTAATTTGTTACGGTTTTCCTGAACCCTCGTAGACTCACAGTACAATTTTCTCTTTCAGAATTTGGTGTTCACTTGGCAGAGCTGACTGTAGATCCCCAGGGGGCACTGGCGATCCGTCAGGTAAGTCCAGACTGGCCCATTTTATAAGTAATTTCCCTTTACTTGGAAATGAAACTTTCTTATGGGAAAGAGAAAGAATAAGGCCAACTTATAAATAACATATGATTCCGCACAGATTCAGATGTGATTCAAATGTATCAAGCCATATATGTGGTTTTTATGTGTGAAAGAAGTCTTTTCCTTGCTGCACTCTTGGCTTATTCTCTTCACAGCTGGCATCAGTCATCTTGAAGCAGTATGTGGAGACCCATTGGTGTGCCCAGTCAGAGAAGTTTAGGCCTCCTGAAACTACAGAAAGGGTAAAGACAGTTACTTGATTAGTCTACCTACAGAGATTTGAGGGGCCATCTTACGAGATTAGGCTGTCAGCATTCTTTGACACCGTGGAGCCGTCAGAAGACTAGGCAAAAAAGGAGATTGGTGTCTGGCCTTAGGGGTGCTCCGCTATAGATAAGAGAGGCCAAGTATCGGGCTGGCCTCTGTTCAAATTCCAGTTGTTCCCTTTTCAGGCTATAATTGGAAACATATTTAGCTACTAGTCCTCAATTTCCTAAATGTCTAAAATTAGAATTAATATGTCAACTTCAAGGGGCTTAAAAATTAAATAATGTTTCTACTTAGTACATTTGCTATGCAACCATCCTGGGCCCCAAGAAATGTTGAGATATGAGGTCTAGAACAACAGTGTTGATCGGAGTCTTCTGCAGTTATGGAAATGTTTTGTATCTGTGATGTCCAGCATGAAAGCTACTGTGGCTACTGAGCACATAAAATGGGGCTACTGCCATTGAGGAACTGAATTTTTAGTTTTATGTCGTTTTAATTGAAGTGGCCACATGTAACTAGTGGCTACGTTAGTGGACAGCATAAGTTTAGAGATTACAGATGAACTCCCTGAATGAATTATTTGATATGCAGTGTCTTGTGCAGAGTATTTTCCTAACGTGGTTCACACCTGTTGCCAGTCATTTATGACCTGATCTAATGGCAAGTGGACTTTCCTCCTTTCCAGGCAAAAATTGTCATCCGGGAGCTGTTGCCCAATGGGTTGAGAGAATCGATAAGCAAAGTGCGCTCTAGCGTGGCCTATGCGGTGTCAGCCATTGCCCACTGGGACTGGCCTGAAGCCTGGCCCCAGCTCTTCAACCTGCTCATGGAGATGCTGGTGAGCGGAGACTTGAATGCGGTCCATGGAGCCATGCGTGTGCTAACAGGTACAAGAAGCCTTTTCCCTGGTGGTGGTCCTCAGACCCTAAGTGACAGGAGCACACACAAGAAGCTATGAGAGGGCAGCCCAGACCGGTAGGCTGTCTTAGAAATGTTGCTGCTCTCCTAGTGTTTTACAAATGCTTCTCATCTTCTAGTTCTTTTCTCCGCATCTACCTTGCAGCTCCCTTGTCTCTTTCTAGGGAATTGGGTTGGCATAGTTCTGATTCCACTACTGAACCTCATGCTTGAGGCTAAAGGAGGCTGGGGGTATAGCTCAGCAGTAGAGCACTTACCTAGCATGCACAAGGCCTAGAGGACCAGTCCCAGCACCAATAAAACAGAGAGAAAGAGAGAAAGGGATGAGGGAAGGGAGGGATGAAGGGGATGGTGATTAAGTATTCAGATTTTAGGTTTAGTTTCTGGCTTCACTTTGCCCCTTCACTTAGCCTCTCTAAGCCTAAGTGTCTGTGTATAGAATGAAGACCCCGGCAGCCATGGGGCACACACCTGTCAGCCCAGTATCTGGGAAGGGAAGCAGGAGCAGCTGGAGTGTGAGGCCAGCCTGGGCTACGTGCTGAGACCCTGTCTCAAAAAAGCCCCAAATAATAAAAAATTTAAAAATAAAGATGCCAATAATAGTGTATACCTCAAAGGAACTTTTGGTGGCTTATTTTTATTTTTGTATTATGTTTGTTTGTTTCTTTTGGGTGTTTGAGACAGGGTCTCACTGTGTATCCCAGGCTTGCCTGGAACTTGCTATGTTGCCCAGGGCAGCGTTGAACTCGCATCAGTCTTCCTTCCTCAGTCTCCCTTGTGCTGGGATTACAGGCGTGTGCTACCTTTCTGATCTTGTAGAAATCATCTTTCTCCTTTGTTCATAAAGATTGGTAGAAATCCCACCTGTATCTTACTCTTTCTCTGTAACCTGCCACATCTACTCTTTTGAGTCTCAGTTTACTGAACTTGACATCTAGGTCAAATTTTACTAGTCCACATGATATAGTGGTAGATAATATCAGTTCTATGCAAAAGACAAATCCTTCCTTTCCATTTGTCTCAAAACTCCCTTTTCCCATGCCCCAGCTGCCTTTTCAAACTACCTATTATATTCTTATTGCCCATGACAGTGCTTCAGTTTTTAGCTCAGATACAGAACAAATTGAACAAAAAGATCAAAATGTTCCATGCTTAGATTTTTACTTCCCTTCTTATTTCTCTTGCCTCTCCTTTGTGATTCATTATTCAGGTGACTTCACACACTCCTCAGCATGAGATTAGATTTTTAGGATTCTTTATTTGCAGCATCATAGTGCCAGCATACACAGGATTATCTGCCACAATTCACAGGTATTTTCTGCCAAGGAAAGGAAGCCCATTCCTAATCTTCCAGCACAAAATTCAGCCTCTTTTTCACAGACCTGAAGAAAAGGGGTGGTTGTCCATTTATCCTGACTGACTGCAGAAGAGCCCTCATTGTACTTGACTAAGGAAATTCCTGTGCAGTGAGATCACTTTTCTGTCAGCCAAGGGAATGAACTGGTAGGGAAATTTATATCGTTGTGTAATGGAGTCATCAGACATGAAGTGGATAGCAGCCAACAGCTATTCCCATATAGCTGCTCCAGATATTTTCAGAGGAGGGCAGATTGGATCAGCTCCTGACAGCAGACACTGAGGCATGTCCTGAAGACAGCAGGACATTAGTGTGAGGTCAGGAATTCAGGAAGACCATGAGACTGCGTACCTTCAGGGTTTTCTTTGTTGTTGTTTGGTTTGCAGGTATAGCTTTATGGTTAGTTTTTGGTTTTCTTTTTCCTTTTTGAGATGGGAGTCTGGCTTTGTTGCCCAGGATGACTTCAAACTCCTGGGCTCAAGCAATCCTCCTGTCTCAGCCTCCTGAGTACCTGGGACTACAGGCCCACACCGCTGTGCCCCACATCTTCAGTTTTTAAAGGTACTGCACCTGACTCCCTTTAATGAGGCTGCACAATTATTTGTCTATTCATAAAAGAGAATAAAGTCTCATGGAGTGAAGGAAAATGGAAATATAGCAGCTAATAATTAAAATATTTGATCCACAAATACAGCTTTTTGTTGAGTAGGAAAGAAGTTTGGAAATTTAGTTGTTTTTGATGTCTCAAACTTTCTCTGCTTAGCTGATTGACCTCAGAAAACTTATTTTGAGCTTATACCTATAAAAAAATAAACTGAGTCTGCTGGGAATGATTATAGGAGAGTAAAAAAATGCCATTTGTCACTTTATTAGTAGGATTAAATTATACATTTTTACTTTTGATTGATTTATTGTTTGGTCGTGGTACTGAAAGTTGAGCCCAGGCCTTGTGCATGCTCGGCAAGCTCTCTGTCTCTGAGCTACAGCCCCAGTCCTGTCGTACACTTTTTAGCACACATGCTGCTGAAGCAAGTATGCTATGCTGCATTTCTCGTCAACCTTTTTATCATCAATATGCTACCCAGCGTGTTTGTTTAGACAGATTTCCTTGGATGTCAAAACAAAAGGGGACACTCACTGTTCAAAGCTCAGAATTCATATTTCAGGAGGAAATGACAGCCAGCAGAGAAGACCCAATCTTGAGTATTCGGTCTTTATTTAGCTGGTAGGGGTTAATATTGCTCAAGATTGTGGGGCGTATTAACCTTAAAAACGCTAACTGTATTTTAACTGTATATCCTGGAAAATGTCCCTTATTAGCTCCCTTTTTATAGTGCAGGGCCAATATGGAAAAGCATCAGAAGACTGAATAGTTATTGGAACTCCAGGGCTAATATTCTACCATTTAATAACATGAAATCCAGGGTCATTTATGTGTATGGTATGCTTTTTAAAAAGAAATTTGTTTTTGAAGTACAGGAAAAGGTGACCCATATTTCCCTTGCTATCTTCAAGTCTCACTCTACACAACAGTTGCCTGTTAGCCACGCACAGTGGCTCCCACCTGTAATCCCAGCCACTCGGGAGGCGAAGACAGGAGGATCCCAAGTTCAAGGCCAGAGGCAGCCTGGATACCTTAAGCAAGACCTTGCTTCAAAACAAAAAACAAAGAAAGGGGGTGGGGTGGGGCTAGAGATGCAGCTCAGCGGTGGAGTGTTTGTAAAGTGTGCACGAGGCCCTGGGTTCCACCTACCAGTACTGAAAAAAAAAAAAAAGTTACCTTTTGCCACCTTCATGTGAGCGTTCCATTTCTGTTCCAGTTAGCGGCAGCTTCAAGCCCTTATGATCAATAAATATCATCCACTGAAAATAACTAATAGAATGATTGAACATATATTATGTATGTCAAAATTACTTGCCAAAGGAGAAAACTGAAAACAGAACCAAGAGTAAGAGACCTCAGATTATACCTGAGTGTGGACAGATGGCACAAAGCAAATTAATACAGAGCGTTCCAAGGTTGAGCCCACAGAGATTGCAGATTTTCTTTCGATATTTATATTAAGGCTTGCTTTCTTAACCTCTTAAGTTTTCCTTTATGTGCATATTCTCTTTCCTTTTCTACCAAATAATAACTCTTGCTGCTTTGCCTTCCTTAGGATGAGGCCTAAGCCAGTGTCCATCCTTCTGTGTCCCATGGGAACTGCTACCTCAAAACGATTTGGGAAATGTCACACTTAATGTCCTTATGAAACACAGGGCGTTTTTGTGGTTGGTTGGTTGGTTGGTTTTGGTCTTGATTTGTCTTTTGTTTTTACAGTACTACTTTTGTCTTTGTAGAGTTCACTCGAGAAGTGACAGACACACAGATGCCACTTGTCGCTCCTGTCATTCTCCCAGAGATGTATAAGATCTTCACTATGGCCGAGGTAGGAAATCTTAGCTCCACGATTTCCGCAAAAAGAGCTGTTCGGGATCTGGTCAGCCTCCACCACTCAGGTGGAAGAGTTTGGTGTTTGCCACTGATCCCCGTACCTGAAGACTGAAACTGACAGAGATCTGGATCAGAGTCTGGATTAATCGTGGACTTTTCACTCATAACCACAAAGGCAAGCCTCCGATAAAACAGTGACATAGCTGAAATGTGGCTTCACCGATCTCACGCTTCCTGGCATCCTGTGATCCCTTAGTGCCTAACTGCTTTATGGCTACCTCTCACCTTCCACTGAGGTCTGGTGCCTAACCGTGCCTCAGCTAAGGATTCAGAAGTCGTCGATCACTTGATTACATGAACAGCCCCTTAATGTACTATGTGTGTGTGTGTGTGTATATATATATATATATGCGATTAATGTGTACAGGAACAGTAACTCCTTCTCAGTAAGATAGAATACCTGATGGGTGATGTTTTCATGTCCCTAGTCCCCTGCCCCCAACCAATAGTCTGCATTTTAATATAGTGAGGGCTGGGGACAGAGTTCAATAATAGACCATATGCTTAGCCTATGCAAGGCCCTGGGTTTGTTCCCTAGCACCACAAAAAAAAGAAGAGGAGGAGGTGGAGGAGGAAAAAGCAGCCAGGTGCCTTCATCTCAAAAAAGGAAAAATAGAAATACATTGGTCATATTAGTATTTTGAGCCATAATCAAATCAACCCACAGAGACCTATATATAAGCCTAATGCCAATAAGTTGTAATATTATGATTCTGTTGACTTGTATTCTCTGAGTTACAAAAGTTGGTCTCTTACATGAATAAATTATATCTCCCATCTGTCTAGGAGAGCCAATCTTAGTTTTACTACTAGTCACAAATGCACACTTATATACACATTCTAATCTCATAACTGTTATAACCTTTTTCCCAGGTGTATGGTATTCGAACCCGTTCCCGAGCTGTGGAGATTTTTACCACTTGTGCCCATATGATATGTAACATGGAGGAGCTAGAAAAGGTAAGTGAGCCTTTTGGTGACTAGCAGATTTCATGATTAAGCATCTTTATTAATATCTTCCATTGCAGGCAAAGCAGTGACTCATTTTGCGTTAAGAGTGTTAGAAAGCACACTAACCAGTGTTGTAGATAGATTTAACATTTCGGTTAAACTTTTTAATTTATATATAGCTTAGTTTCCTTTTGAATACCTTATCTTTTATCCTTTTGCTATTAGACATCCCCTAAAACCTCTCTACTGTTACAATGAAAGAAAGCTAGCTGAAAAATACTGATCCCTGCGACTTGGACACAGTTATGAACAAGTGGCCTTATATAATGGTTTTTCAGAAGGATGTTGCAAAGAATTGCAAGTAGTAGTTGAGGAAGCATGAAGTCTTGGAAAACACTTCCAGTGACTTTATGGCTATACCCTTCTGGTTGGAACTTGGGGCTGAGAAAAGCTTTTGTTACTGTTGTTAGGTACTGTTATGTCAGGCAGGTCTGACTCATAGCAATCCTATGTTCAACAGAACGAAACATTCCCCAACACTGTGCCACGCCCAGCACTTTGTCAGTGCTTCTTTGCTATTCATAGGGTTTTCAATGGCTGATTCTTTCAGGAGTAGACTGCCAGGTCCTTCTCCTATTTTTTGTACTGCTGGGGATCGAACTCAGGGCCTCAGAGATCACAGTGCAGCACTTTACCAACTAAGCTAAACCCCAGCCCCCGAGAAGAGCTTTAGATGACGTGTACTGGAGCGATGGATTAGAGATTTGTCCAGCATTGACTTTGGTTTCTGTTGTCAGGGTGCAGCCAAAGTCCTGATTTTTCCCGTGGTGCAGCAGTTCACAGAGGCCTTTGTTCAGGCCCTCCAGATACCAGACGGTCCCACATCGGACAGTGGGTTCAAGATGGAGGTGCTAAAGGTAAGCACTGACTACCAGTGAGATCTGGAGTTTGAGAGAGCAGTCTCAAATCCGTGATGTCTCCTGTGTTACTACTGGGTGTTTTCTCTTATCTTCTCAGGCAGTGACGGCCCTGGTGAAAAACTTCCCAAAGCACATGGTGTCCTCCATGCAGCAGATTCTGCCTATTGTTTGGAACACCCTAACGGAGAGTGCAGCTTTATATCCTTTCCTGAAAGCTTAAGGGACCTGCTGCCACCTGTAGTTGGAATCTCGCCTTGGGTCTCACATTCGTGTGGTTACTCTTTAAAAGTGTGTACTCCTAGTGTTGTGATATGTAACATTCCCTTCTAGAGTGTATGTAAAGCAAATTCCCAATTCTTTTTCTTTACTCTTCGTCATACTTATGTGAGGACAGAAGTGAATTACACAGAGGAAGTAGAAGATCCTGTGGATTCTGATGGTATGTAGTTTATCTGATCTTGACAGAAATATCAATTATTGGGAGGAGGGATCTGGCAAAGAAAATAAGAGAGAGAAAAAAGTAGTGACTTAGAGGTTTCACTCTCTTAAATGAGTTTTCTAATTGAGTTTACTTTCAGTGTATGAGATGTGAGGAATTGAGAATCAACCATTTTTAATGTATTCCTCATAACATTTGCAAAAATCTTGTAGTCATAGAATTTCTGAGTTGGAAGAGATACCTTAGAGGCCATTTAATCCAGCTACATGTGGCATTTTTGTCTAGTTTAACTTTGAATTGTCAGATGATGATACCATTGTTTATTTTAATATTTTAAAGTATTTCAGAGTATTTTAAAGTATTTCAAAGTATTATTGTAATATTTTAAAGTATTTCAGATCAAAAATAGACATGCTAGAAAAAGTATTCAATATTTCTGATTCCTTTCTTTGACTCTTCAGCCCCCTCTACCAGTCCTTCAGGAACAATAATTAACAAATACTTTAAATATTCATTAATTTTCAAAGATAAGGTAGTTTATTTCCAGTATACATGCTGTGCTTTTGCTTTTGTGTCATTAATTTCTTCTTTTGTGTATTTCCTGTAGGTGAAGTCCTGGGCTTTGAAAATCTCGTCTTTAGCATTTTTGAATTTGTCCATGCCCTACTAGAAAATAGCAAATTTAAAAGCACTGTTAAGAAAGCCTTGCCTGAGTTGATTTATTATATTATCCTGTATATGCAAATCACTGAGGAGCAGGTAAATATTATTTGGGGGCCAGTTACCAACTTGTATTTGAAAAGTCCAACTTGATGAATGTGAGGCCTTGGATAAGTAACACTTGATTTCTGAAAATAGATATTAAGAGAATAACTTCATGTGGAGCTCTAGAAAAGCTTTGGCATCATTTTATTGCCAAATCCCTGGGTATTCAGAGGTTTATCAGCTCCTATATTAAGTAGTTGGACTTTCAGAATACTTTTCTCTGTAAGAAAAATCTCTTTAAGACCTGGTAGCTTAGTGAAATGTAGTGTTTAGGTTATTAGCCTGTTCGGTGAATCATCAAAACCAGAAAAGAACATTCAAGAATAAGACAATGCCTCTCATATAAAACAGCACAAAAATTGACATAATTTCCATAGAAATATCCCATCAGACACAACATTCAGAAAACCAGTTTATCAAAGGGTAACAGCTGATTGACAGTAGCAGAGAACAAATAATGTGCCAAATTGTAAAACAGAATCCACTACAGAGCAATAGCCATTGCTACATACCTCAATAAAGGATTTGTTTCTCTACAACAAAAAATTTTTGAGGCTAGAATCTTGTTCAGGATAGAAGGTTCGGGTCTTCCCATGTCTGTTGACCAAAAGAAGGAACCTGTGGACAGACCAGACTGCTAGCCTCATAAAGACCTAACTTCACCATCTTTTCAGATTAAAGTTTGGACAGCCAACCCCCAGCAGTTCGTAGAAGATGAAGATGATGATACTTTCTCCTATACTGTTAGAATCGCAGCTCAGGACCTGTTGCTGGTAAGAGAGTTACGTTGATATTTCAACCAGATAATCTTCCTCCGCACTCACTGAGGGTTTCCTCCCCTTCCTAGACATCTAACCCCAGGTGAGCAGTGCTCTTGGGTGGCTTCATTTCAGATGTTTTGGGGGATACAAGAGAGCTTCTCAGATGAAGTTTGAAACATAGAAATTCCAAAGTTGCTACTGGTTCTGATTTATATGTAAACATTAGATGTAAGGATTGTGTAAAGACAAAAGTGATTAATGAGCGGGAGTAGTTGAGTCAGGAATATTTCAGTTTAGTCCACTCTTCAACAAGGTCTGTAGCACAAAGCAGAGGTTGACAAACTTGAAAAAGACTGCTGCGAGATGAATGTACAAACCTTGGCTCATGTCTCCCTTGGCTCTTCTGACTGGAGCATAGAGTTGTCTAGGCTGGAGCACTGTGACAAAACTGGCATTTGCTTCCCGTTGGGCAGGTGGTTTGTTGGTGAATCACTTCTCATTATTGTTTAGTATTTCTAAGGCAGCGATGAAAGATTACACTAGGAGATGAGGATGGAGCTCAGTGGTAGAAGGCTTGCCTACCCTGGGGTTCAATTCCCAGTGCCAAAAAGAAAAATAAAAAAGAAGAAGAAGAAAAAAATTATACTAGTTTTCAATCAGTAGAGTAGCCTTACTTCTCCGTGATCAGGTTTCAAGAGACTATCTGGTACTTTGTCATCCAAAGCTGAATCTATCAGTTTCACCTATACTCTGCCTAATACAACCAAAGGGCACAACTCCTTAGACTTACAGTGTGTAGACAGTACAGAGATACAGGTATTACTTTAATTTCACAGAGACCTTAAAGCGATGGAGTCATATTTTTTATATACCCAGTCAGGGTTTACTGTGTGCCTGTGAAAGAGTTTGAACCAGTCAATTTGTGACAGTCCCGACGAAAGCCGTTTGCAGTCAGGATGCATTTACTGTGCACACGTCGATTATGAGCCCTTTTCCTCGCCCTAGGCTGTGGCCACGGATTTCCAGAATGAGAGCGCAGCAGCCCTGGCTGCTGCAGCTACTCGGCATTTACAAGAAGCTGAGCAAACCAAAAACAGTGGGACTGAGCACTGGTAAGAGGGGACAGCAAGCGCTTGACGTGGGGACCTGCTCTGGGGCATCGGATAAGAGACAGACAAATCCTTGCTTTGAGTAGTGTGTTGTCAAACCATTCTTCCCAACCTCAGAACCGCCGGGTAAAATGCTTCTGTTTTTCCCCCTTTGAATAGCCTTGAAAGGAAGGACTTTGTTTTTAATTAGAAAAATGTATGGTAGATTGGAAAAGGCAGATAAATGCCTCTTTTGTATCTGATTGTGCTAGACTGCCCTTTCTTGAATCCTCTTCCCTCAACTATTTGTCTTTTTTGAAAGCGCAGTTTTTCCCCAGCTGTGGTGTTCCCTTTGCAGGTGGAAGATCCACGAGGCCTGCATGCTTGCCCTAGGCTCCGTGAAGTCCATCATCACGGACAGTGTGAAAAACGGCAGGATCCATTTTGACATGCATGGCTTCCTGACCAATGTCATCCTTGCAGACCTCAACCTTTCAGGTGTGTTTCAGCATGCGCTGGCATTCTGGCAGAACTTTAGACCTGTCGTCACCTCAGTTAGTATTTTTCACTTTGGTAAGCCAGGTATCCTTGTGTCCTTGGGTGAAAATGGTGTGCACCTTAGATCTTGAACTCGTCTGAACCCCTGACACGGTCCAGTTAGCTTGGTTCAAGGTTCACCTACTCAGAGACGAACACTGCTTAGTTCAAAATTTGTCCATGTTGTTCAGGTTTCCTCCCAGTTCAGCACTGCCATTTGTGGCTGGTTTTGGTATTTGAATGGAATCCAGTCTGGTTGCCGAACCTTAAGAACTCTGGCTTAGGTTCTGCATTGATTACTAGGGCCCTCAGGCTTGTTCTGCCTGATCGTTTCCTATCACTCTTCTCAAACTGTATTCTTCACCAGTATCCGAATAATCCAAGTGTTCCATTCTCATATCTCTGGTAGCTGCTTGCCTTAAAATGAAAAAGTAGCCTTTGCTACTGAGAACGATTCTCCAGAGCAATAGCTAACAGCCATTGTTATCTCTCAGTGTGACGTTTCCCACACACTGTTTCTGCCTGTCCCGTGCCTGTTCTAGAGCCACGTTTCCATCCCCAAATACTGTCTTTGCTTTCCTTCTCAGTACTTAGATCAGGAGACATTTGTCACTGTTTGTTCCATTCTCAATCTGCTCAGTTGCCTTTCCTTTATAAACTAGCCCTGGGGGCACCTCACGTCATTTGTGAACATTCTGCTTTGTTGCTCTAAATAGGCATATCTCACCCCATCACTTTGTTCTCCAAATTGCAAAATTAAAGGTAACCTTGCACATGCAGAGCTCAGCTCGATTAGGAATATTAAATGAAAGTGTCAAGAATTCTCAAACCTGTCAACATATTTCTTATAGAGTGCCTAGCAAAGAATCATCAAAAAATTATATTCTAAAATTTTCAAAAATTGATATCCTAAAATGAATATCTGAAAAAGGCTTAATGTATATCATTTGTTAACGCTCCCTGTTACTAAAAGCTTTTCTACATCAGCTGTTCTCAAACGTCTTGATCTCAGGTCTCCTTTACAATCTTGAAAATTATCCAGCAATCTGAAAGAGATTCTTATGTGAGTTTTACTTATCCATATTTAACATACTAGCCGGTGCCCACAATAGTGCCCACCTGTAGTCCCAGAGACTCGGGAAACAGAGACAGGAGTATCATAAGTTTGAGGCCAGAGACAGCCTCTGTAACTTAATGAGACTCTGTCTCAAAGTAAAAAATAAGAAAATGAGTTGCAGGTGCGTCTCAGTGGTAAGCCCTTAAAAAGCATGTGTGAGGCCTGGGTTCAACCCTCCAGTACCAGAAGAAAAAAATAAATAGTTTAACATACTGAAAATGACAACCAAGAAGTTCTTTAATGTGGCTTGCATACAATTCTGTTAGTTGTCCAAGCCATGGTGTCACTTATTATATGACCCCTGGAAAACTATACTGTACACTTGTGAAAGAATCTGAGTGAAAAAGATAAATAATGTTCTAGAATTACTATTAAAATAGTTTTAACATTAGGGACTCCTAGGAGATGCTGGTCCATATTTTAAGAACTGGTGCTCTGTATTATCTAAAGTATTATGTAATCATGTGACTGGTTTGTTAGGATCTCTTCGACAGTTCTTATCAACTAGATGTTTTTGTATGAGTAAGTTAAGCCCTATGACTGAACATGTTTAGTCTTCTGAAGCAGTTTATAGTAGGTAGGAGGTGGCAATCTTCCACTTGTGGCTGGAATAGCAAACAAAATGTATACGTGTAAGAAAACTGAAGACAGAGAAGTGGCTCAGAGATGTTTAGGATTACGCCCATCTAAGAGAGCAGTTAGGTGATGCAAAGAGGGAAGACTGTTAGCTTGTAATATGAGCAAAGCACAGAATAGGCAAAGTAAGGTGTAGGTTGCTGAGGAGCAATGTGTGCTTGGGTGTGGAAGGTGTACAGGGAAAACATAGATAATGGCAGACTGATGGATCTTATGGAACCTTGAATGCCATGACTAAAGTAATCTTTATTTGGTGGACTCTAGAATTCATGGGCCTGCAGCAGTAGCCCTGTGGCATCCGATCCCATCAGATCTCGAAAGCTAAGCAGGATTGGGCCTGGTTAGTACCTGGATGGTAGACCACCTGGGAACACCAGAAGCTGTAGGCTTGGGAGAAGGACCTGGCAACCCCCTCCCAAAAATCAATCTGCCATTGAAAACCCTATGAACAGCAGAGAAGCACTGACAATAGTGTTTCCCCTGTTGTACAGAGGGTCGCTATGAGTCGGATACCGACTCGATGGCACCTAACAACAACAACAACAAGAATTCATGGGCAAGTTATAAATAGAATGAGATGACCAGAACTGTAATTTATGTTCTAGTAGTGGTCCAAGAGTAGGAGGAAAATGATAGGGGAGAAGGCCTTTAGAAGACTAACTAGTAGTACAAGTAAGAAATAATGAAAGTGAGCCAGGTGTGGTGGCACACACCTGTAATCCCAGCACTGGGGAGGCAGAGGCAAGAGGGTGGTCACAAGTTCAAGGTCAGCCAGGGCTACATAGTGAGACACTGTCTCAAAAAAGGAAAAAAAAAAAAAAAAAGGCTTGGTGAGGGAACTGGAATAGTGAAGTCTTTTTTGTGTCCAAGATGTACTTTGCCAATATTCAGAAGTGAAATTGGGACATTGATTCTGTGCCATAGGTGAGACATTTGCTTTGCCTTATGAGATCATGCTTTTTCTCCGAAGTAAGTTGTATATGTATATTCTGTAGCATCCAGTTCCTAGTGAGCGTTTGAGGAATGCCTTTGGGAGGGAGGGAGGGCGTGTGAGAGGAACTTTGATCATCCAACTGTCACTGCTCTGTCTTCCTCCCAGTGTCTCCTTTCCTCTTGGGTCGGGCACTTTGGGCTGCCAGTCGGTTCACTGTTGCTATGTCCCCCGAACTGATCCAGCAGTTCCTGCAGGCAACAGTCAGTGGCCTTCACGAGACACAACCCCCATCAGTTCGAATTTCTGCGGTGAGAGCCATCTGGGGGTGAGTATGCTACCCTAGGGTGGTAAGAATTGCCTTAAGAGAAAGTTAAGTAGAGTCCCAAACCCTCCTTGATCCGTCTATTAGGTTGCTTGGAAATTTCTGCTGAGGACCTTCTTCAAGCTAAATGTTGGAAAGACGGGGAAAGAAGCTATTCAGGTGACGTGGCTTGTAGGAGCCCAGAGATGTCCTGTTCCCGTTGGCTCCTCATTCCATTTAAACTTACCCCAGCTCTGGCATCATCTAAGCCAACTTTCTTTCTTCCAAATGTGAAGGACCTAAGGCTTTGAGAGATAAAGAACTTGCCTAGGGCTGCACAATTGATGAATGATAGAAGCAGGGTCAGAGCCCACATCATTCTGTTGATTGATTGCCTCTGTTTTAGAAATCAAATTTGGAAGAATGTGGCCTGGAAACACTGGGGTTGGGGGTTTCTGGTTTTGCTTTCTTTCTTTTTTTCCCTTCTTCTAGTTCTACCTGTCTCTCTCACAGGTAGCATCCTTTATGTTTTAGGTTCAGTGTCATTTATTTATATTCCTACACTGTCCAGAGGGAACATTGTTGTTTCAAGGAATATTTTAACTTCCAAACCTAAGCAGCTAAATTGATTCCTAAACACTACCAACACAGAATTCATCTTGCACTTGCCTGCCTGGTCTTCTTCCCATTTTTAGGCATAGATTGAAATTGCACGCATTATTATACACATCTCTTTAGAACACTTTGAGGAGCTGCCTGTTAATTAAATGCTTACTGCTATGACCATAAACAGAGGCCTTTGCAGTCTAGGTAGACCAAATCTTTGACTCTAAATTACTTGAAAATGCCATCATGTTAAGAGACAAACCTAAGTATAACTCTTCAGAAATCTGAAGCCAAGTCAGGTGTGGTGGTGCTTGCCTATAATACCAGCACCTGAGAGGCTAAGGCAGGAGGATGGTCTGTTCAAGGCCAGCCCGAGGTACATAATAAGAGCCTATCTCAAGAACAAAATAAAACTAAACAAAACTCTCCGAAGCCACTCTAAATGTCTAAGAAGAGAGCACATAGCTGGGTGAGGCATGGATATTAAGGGGTTTTCTGGGCCATGGGCCAGCAGTCGTTGACTGTGTTGCTTCTGACCTTTGTGAAACTTGATTTCATTTATAAGCATTAACTATTTCTTGAGGTTTTAAAAAATAGAAATGTCCTTTGTGACACTTGTAAATATGAGGTCAAAAGCACTTGCCCACTAAAAAAGGAGAAAAACCATAAAAACCAAGTTTATCTTACTTGAAACTGCACATAATGGGCCAGGGGTAGAACCAGCATAAGAAGTTAAAACCAGCTATGAATGGGTGATACAGGCTCGTGTCCTTTGCGTTGGGATTTATAGACGTGTTGAGAGTTGCGGACCGTGAGCCCCTTCCCGTCTCAGTTGTTTGAGATGAGCAGCAGTACTTGCCAAGCATACTCATTCACTCTGGTCTCCAGAGGGATTTAAATTGAAAGACCTTTCAGTCTTTGTTATATTTAAAATATCTGGGTTTACAAAAAGTTGTATTGTTTTATGGTCAAAAAGTACACAGAGAAAACTGGGGGGATTTTTTTGGATTTGTTTTTTGCTTTGTTTTATGGTACTGGGGCATTTAACCCAGGGCACTTCCACCACTGAGGTGCACTCCTCAGCCTCTTTATTTTTCATTCTGAGACAGGGTTTTACTAAATTGTGCAAGCTGCCTCTGGCCTCAAACTCAACAATCCTCCTGCCTCTGCCTCCCAGGTCACTGGGATTACAGGCATGTGCCATTATGCCCAGCTAAGCTTTTTATGTTTAATAATTAATGTACAGTTCTCCTTGACTGCATGGGCAATGGTTTACTGGTTTTCCTGAAAGGTGTAATGTGTTGCTCTGAAGTGACAAAAACTGTGGATACACATGCCAGAAGAATGGACATGCACACGTTTTATAGAATTTCATATACAGTGTCAGACACTGGACCCCTTGCAGTCTATCTGTGGATTCTAGGTTAAGAATTCTCCTGTGAAAAGATCCTGGCTATCTTTTCTTCATAGCCAAGATTTTGCATTTGGTTATTTCCTATTTAGTTTTCTAACCAATTGCAATCTGGCTTATGTGCATACCATCACGTTACTGTGCATACCATCACATTACTCTTTCTCTCTCTCTTCCTCCCTTCCTTTCTCTCTCTCTTCTCTCTCTCTCCCCCCCCCCTTCAGCACTTGGGGGTTGAATCCATAAGCAACTTTATAAGTGCACCACTACTGGGCCACACCCTAACCCTTTTATTACTATTATTATTTTATGACAGAGCCTTGCTAAGTTAGCTCACTATCTTCCTGCCTCTGCCTCCCAAGTTGCTGAGCTTACAGGTGTGCACTACTGCACCCAGCTTACTGAAACGGCTTTCTAACATGGCTAGCAAGCTTTTAATAGTGATCACATCACCCTTGCTTTTCTTCTTTCTTTTGCTCCAGTTTACTTTATTTCTCCATGTCATGGTTTATATATCATTGCAAACTGCCCTAAGTAATTTCTGAAACAAGATATTTATCGACCAATAATTTTACCTTTGTCACATGTCTCTTTGTCAGTCTCTCTCTTGAGCTCCAGATTAGTGTATCCACTCATTATTGTCCATGTCAGGATGAATTTCTTCTTGTAAGTACCTGCAAATCAACACATTGATTACTGAGCCTGCTATTACCATCTGCAATCCTGCCCTACCTCTCCTCCTTCCTTTGGTAAAGGGAGAATCTCATATTCTGAGATCTTGAACTTAAAGATTTCCTGTTTTGTTAAGGTAGAAATCCCCATTCTTTACTTTTTAGACCTTGGTTCCTTAGCTTCTCATCTCATCCTTTCTCTTTTCCACTGCTAGTACATTAGTGCTTCTCTTGCCTGAATTACTGCAGCAGCTTCCTAATTGATCTCTCAGCCTCTGGCCTTACACTGCTACAATTATTATTGAAGCTGTCAAGCTCATTTTCTAGACTAGAAAGCTGATACTGTTGATCTTGTAGTTAAAACCCTTTGTGGCTCCCAGTTGTATTCTTCAAACTCTAAGATACCGACTCCTCTAAAGAAAACCATATCATGCCAGGTGATCCGTGAAGCCACAAGACAAATATGCAACGTCTTCCCGGAGTGTCCATTTTCCTTGAAGCCTTTAGGGGTAGGATAAAGAGGAAATGAAGTATCTGGAGTAATTTTTTTTTTTTTTTTTTTTTTTAAGTTTGAGAAACACTGACTTCCAAAACAAAGTTGAAACTCCCTTCACATGGCATATGATACCCAATGGATCTGGCCAGGTGACGCAGTCTCTGTTAGCCAGCAGAGTTTACAGATTCAAACTCATTAAGGAGACAAGTAGCTATAAACCCTTGGCTTGGGAGAGGTGGGGGAGATAATGCACAACTGGCAGGTACAAAATCAAGTCTGAGGAGTTGAGAGTTGACCAAAGCCAGATGTCACATCAGTCTTACAGAAGGTAGAGCCAAGCAAAGTGGTATGAAATCAGAACATTAGGTACCAGTAATCATAAAGCCCATCGTTTCACTGGTCATTGTGGAGCTTTAACTGCTAGTAAATAATATGACTGTAAGATACTTACACACAAATAACTTAAGAACTATTCATTAATTGCTGAGAGCTTTGTTTCTATATTAAGGTCTTTTACCATGTAGAAGCAACATTCTTATTGCTTTTTAAGTTATTGCCATCCTAAAGAAAAACAAAAGTCATGACTTAGACTTTTTTTTTTTTCTTCTTCTTCTTTTTTTTAATGGTACTTGGGGGTTGAACCCAGGGCCTTGCACATACTTTGCAAGCTCTAGCACTGGGTTGCTCCCTCAGACCATTGTTTTATTTTTTATTTTGAGACAACATCTCACTGAGTTACGCAGGCTGCCTCTGGCCTTGAACCTGCGATCCTCCTGCCTCTGCCTCCGGACTCACTGGGATTACAGACATGCACCACCATGCTCAGCCTAAGCAATATGTTTTTAACAATTGTATCCCATTGAACACGGGAAGCAGCACTCAGTAAATGCTTGTTGGTTTAATGAGAGATGGATATAACAACTACGTAGAGAGAACTTAAACTGTACAAGTAAAGTACTAATTTTCTAAGTATTCATAGAATGTTTATATAAATTGAACTCATTTTAAGATGCAAAAAAAAAGAACAAGAGCACAAAGTTTTTATAATATGGAAGTTAAAAAGTAGTCTCCTATTAAATAACCTGTATCGAAAAGATGCTTAAAGAACTATAATGATTTGTTTTTAAAAATGGGAATATATACCCAAATCTTAGGAATATATAACAAAAGCAATAATTTGAGGAATCATAAAGAAATGAACTTACTATCTTCATAATTTAGATGTAATAAAGTGGCTGTATTTGCTTCCAAACAGACAGGGAAAGCAATGGAATTTTAAAGGAAATAGCAAATGGGCTGGGGACATAGTTTAGTGATAGAGCACATGGTTAGCATGTGAGGCTCTGGATTCAAAGCCCAGCACCACCAAAAGAAAAAAGAAAAAAACCCATAAATAGCAAAGATCAAAGCAAAAATAAATTTAAGACTAGAGCAGTCATTCATATGCTAAGGACCTAGGTTCAATCCCCAGCACCAAAAAACGAAAGTTCAAAAATATCTAACTTTAGATGTAGCTTGCTGGCCATGGTGGCGCACGCCTGTAATCCCAGCAGTTTGGGAGGTGGAGGCGGGAGGATCGCAAGTTTGAGACCAGAGGCAGTCTGCGTAACTTAGTGAAACCCTATCTCAGAAAGTAAAAAAAAAAAATGGGCTGGGGGTGCAGCCCAGTGGTCCGGCACTTGCAGAGCATGCAGGCGCAAGGCCCTGGGTTCAGCCCCCAGTACCACAAAAAAAAAAAAAAAAAAAAAGTAGCTTTATAAAGAGAGAGATATATATATATAGATATATATATATAGATATATATATATAGATATAGATATATATATATATATGCCGTAACATGAGATTAGAAAAACCAGAACTTGAGAGATCCACTTGTGAGTAATTCTTGCTTATCTATCTCTCTCTAGTTATTGTGACCAACTGAAAGTCTCAGAGAGTACCCACGTGCTTCAGCCCTTCCTCCCCAGCATCCTTGATGGCTTAATTCACCTAGCAGCCCAGTTCAGTTCAGAGGTCCTCAACCTGGTGATGGAGACCCTGTGCATCGTTTGTACTGTAGATCCAGAATTCACAGCAAGCATGGAAAGCAAAATCTGCCCCTTCACCATCGCCATTTTCCTAAAGTACAGTAATGGTATGCCATCAGGGAGGATGTGTTAATGAGGGGCACCAGAAAAGGTGGCGGCTCATGGTAAAGTGGTGGTGAAAGGATCTGATGGTCTTGAGCATCATAAACAAAGAATGTGGCTTTCGATTGTCAAAGAGAAGAGTTATACTGTCAATATACCAGCATTAGAAAGTAGAATACCTATTCTTATACTGCTTATTCTCCTCTACTAAGCATTGGGGGTAAAAAAGATAGTGAGCAAAAGGCTGACAAACAAGAGATATAATTGAGAACCCTGACAATCAAGTAAGAAATTGACTAAATGAAAAACTTCCTAAAAGAAGAGGCCTAGACCTATAATTTAGAAAAAGAGTTACTAAGACTGGGATGTACCTCGGTGGTAGGGTGCTTACCTAGCATGCATGAGGCCCCTGTTTGATTCCCAGCACCACAAAAAAAAAAAAAAAGAAAGAAACACTAAGGAAAAAAACATGCAGAAGTTTATGAGCAGAATTGTTCATGAAATTTGTTATTATGTGTTTATGATTTTTATAGTCCTAGGGATCAACCTAGGGCCTTGTGCATGCTAAGCAAGTGCTTTACCACTGAGTTGCGTTCCCAGCCCTTGTTTTTTTGGGGTAAGGTCTTGCTATGTAATTTAGTCTGGTCTTGTACTTACTATGTAGCCCAGACTAACCTTAAACTCAGTCCTTCTGCCTCTGCCTTCCAAATGCTAGTACTACAGGTGTGTGTCACCCCAACTGACACAGATGTTTTTTATGGTAATAAAAATTTGGAAATAATATCCATAAAATGAAATTCTACGCAGTCATTAAAAATCAAGCTTTAGGGCTGAAGACAGCTCAGCAGTAAAGCACTTGCCTAGCACGCTCAAGGCCCTGAGTTCAATCTCCAGCATTGCCAACAACAACAACAACAACAACAACAAAAACTTCCTATTGACCTAAAACCATGTAAAGTGTTTACCTTATAATAAGTGAAAATATAGTGTTTCCAAATAAGCCCATGGAATATACCAAGTTTTGGTTTTTGTTTTAGAAAAGGATGTGTATACAGAAACGTACATAGAAAAAATAACAGTAGAAAATACATCAAAATGTTAAAGAGTGAGCCAGGTGCCAAAGCATATGGTAATCCCAGCATCTTTGAGAGACTGAGGCAAGAGGATTGTGAGTTTGAGGTCCAAGGCAGCTTGCACAACTTGTCAAGACCTTGTCTCAATACATAATATAAAAGAGGGGCTAGAGTGCAGCTCAGTGGTAGAGCACTGGCCTAGCATGTGTGAAGCCCTGGGTTCAATCCCTCAATAATGGGGGGGGGAAATGTTATGGGTGATTATTTCTTGGTGGTAGAATTACAGGTTTTTCTTTCCTTGAATAGTTTTCTGTATCTTAAGTTTTTTGTAGAGTATGTGTTTATTAATACTTTATTACTAGAAAAAATATTAAGAATATTTGTTTTTAAAAGGGAGCTACAGTATTGAAGCTCAGAAAGATACATTGCAATAGAAGTTATTGATATGGTATCATACTAAGCACATTATTTGATTTGCTTTCTCACTTAAAAATGTGTCCTGCAGAACTTCCCATATTACGTGTTTGAATGTAGCTCATTCTTTCCAGCCATCACATAGTATTCCATAAAATGGCTGTATCATAATTTATTCACCCATTCTGCTAATGGGTAGTTAGATTGTTCCTAATTTTTTTCTGTCCCAAACAATGCTGCAGTGATTTTTAGCATTCACTTTAGTGTAATCCTCATATGATTTTACAGGCTATATAGACGAGGATATTTTTATTATAGGTAAAGTAAGTCCTCATGAGGTTCCATTTTGTGGCTGGGCATGGTGGCACATGCTTATAATCCCAGCATGTGGGAGGCTGAGGCAGGAGGATCACAAGTTTGAGGCCAGGCTATGCTACATTTCGAGACCTGTTCTCAAAAATGGGGGCGGGGCGGGGGGACGGGTAACGGGGGGACTTCCATTCCTTCATAAAGCTCTTTTGAGAGTTTTACCTTTTGCTCCAGAAAATGGCTTTGGGAATTCTTCTTGTCTGTCCTGGCTGCATATGCCTGAGAGAGAGGTACAATTTTGCCTTGACACCTGAGAATTTGGGAAAAGGACAGTATTCTGACAGTTTTTGAAACTTTCATGTCTTCTTAACAAAATATCATTGGGGCTTTTCTGTTTGTTTTTAACATTTGGTTTCATAGTCAGTCCGTGTTTCACAACAACAGAGACCTTAAAGATTTGCCCCAGAAGAAAAGCCAAATTTTGTTTTAGCAGTAACTATTAATGATTACTCTTTGCCTTCACAAAAACATACCTGCTGTACCTTTTGGAGGTTTAGCATCTCTCTTGTTCTTTTAGGTGATTCTTGTGGCCCCTGTAGGTCCCAAGTATGTGATGTGTAGTCAGTTCAGAAGTGGTTAACTTAGGCTAGGGCAAAACAAGCAGCAACGTTAAACCAGACGCAGATGCAGACCATCAGGCATGGGGATTCCGTGTTGCCTTATCCACTTCAGATCCTGTCGTCGCCTCCCTGGCTCAGGACATCTTCAAGGAGCTATCTCAGATCGAAGCCTGTCAAGGCCCAATGCAGATGAGGCTGATTCCCACTCTGGTCAGCATAATGCAGGCCCCAGCAGACAAGATCCCTGCAGGGCTCTGTGCGGTGAGTGGCTAAAAGGCTCGTGTTCATGAGAGAAAGAGAAAGCGTGAAAGAGATCGATCCGTGCCGCCCACAGATTTCCACGTAGCTGACAGAAAACCAGTGGTAGCGTCAGAGATTCGTGGGGTGATTTTACTGGGCTGTTCTGCCCAATAAGGATGGTGGGTAATTCCCTGAGGCATTAAGAAAATGGCGTTTCTTCTTCCAGAGGTACCCTTAGTGAGTTGACCAGAGTGCCCGCATTACGTAGCACCACTAAGTATGTCACTTGGCTCTCTAGTCCACTGCCGCATCCCTCCCACCCCTGTGGCTAACAGAATAATGAGCTGCCATAAGGAAGCTGAGAGCGCTGTCCACTAACTGTTCCTCTTCTTTTGGACACTTGCCTTTTCCTTGATGAATTTTCTGTGGGTTGCCACGCTGTATCCTCCCAGTAAGCGTCTTGGTTGTTATCACCTCCCACCCGAGGCAATTCTAACTTGACCTTCTTCTCTCCTTCAGACGGCCATTGATATCCTGACCACTGTAGTGCGGAATACAAAGCCTCCCCTTTCCCAGCTTCTCATCTGCCAAGCTTTCCCTGCTGTGGCACAGTGCACCCTTCACACAGATGACAACGCCACCATGCAGGTATCTGAAACGCGAAGGCTAGAGAGAAAATTGCTCCCCAGCCATGGGCTATAAATGTTGTTATTAGGTGCTGTCAAGTCAGTGTCTGACTCATAGCAGCCCTACATACGACAGATGAAACACTATTGTCAGTGCTTCTCTGCTATTCATAGGGTTTTCAATAGCGGATTGATTTTTGGGAGTGGGTTGCCGGGTCCTTCTCCCAAGCCCACAGCACCGGGTGTTCCCAGGCGGTCTCCCATCCAAGTACTAACCAGGCCCAACCCTGCCTAGCTTCCAAGATCTGATGGGATCGGATGCCACAGTGCTATGGCTGCAGGCTGGGCCTCTAGTAGGCTGCGATGTCTGACATGCCACCATGCTTTTAAAATACAAGTTTTCAGCTCCATATTTAGAGGACCCAGGATAACTTCAGGCTGCAAAAGCCAAACATTCCTTATTTTGGGATCTGTGGATGCCAGGCCATTTGTTTTTGGGCATTGCTGCTGTAGAAGAGAGTGGAAACCGACATCTAGAATTGGGGCTTTGGGAACTTTCTGAATATTTCTCCTGCTGATAAAGTCAGTACAGTGATAGGCCTCTGGAGAAGCAAAGGATGCCTGAATATTTTTCTCTTTCCCTTTCTTGCATGCGGTAGTTATTTTTTCAGGTCTTTACTACTATGGTCAATGGTAAAGGTTATAGGAACTTGCTGATGGATATTGGCCAGATTGGAAATCTGTAAGCAATTGGTGGTTCATGTGAGGTCTCTCTTTATTCCCATGAACACATATGGTACCAGCAGTTATTGCTACAGCTGAGAAATAACTTTTCAACACCATAGATTGATCTTTATGGATAAAACTCAGTTTGCTTGGCCACTATCCCTTGTGATAAGAAATAGGCATTTTTCAGGTGTGGTAGTGCACGCCTGAAATCCCAGCACTCAGGAGCCTGAGGCAGAAGGAGCACAAGTTCAAGGCCAGCCTAGGCTGCATAGAGAGACTGTCTCAAAAAAAAGAAAAGAAAACGCAATAGATATTTTCACAGTTGGGTAAGGGAAGACTGTGTAATGCATGTGAACTGACATCAGTGGTGTGAGCCCAACACAAATCCCATAGGCTCAGCACTTTTGTAAGGCATAAGCCTCTGAGAATAGCATTGGCCCATGCAGGCGGAGGGCCTCCTGGCATCTGTGCCCCTGGCATCTGTGCTGATCTTGCTTGCCGCCTCTGTCTCCCCAGAATGGTGGAGAGTGTTTGCGGGCCTACGTGTCAGTCACACTGGAGCAGGTCGCCCAGTGGCATGACGAGCAAGGTCACAATGGACTGTGGTACGTGATGCAAGTGGTAAGCCAGCTCCTAGACCCCCGCACCTCAGAGTTCACCGCAGCCTTTGTGGGCCGCCTCGTCTCCACCCTCATCTCCAAGGCAGGGCGGGAGCTGGGGGAGAACTTGGACCAGATTCTGCGCGCCATCCTCAGTAAGATGCAGCAGGCGGAGACGCTCAGTGTCATGCAGGTGAGGACAGCGGGGAGCTGGGCCTGTCCAGCCCCTGGGTGATGTGGATGCAAAGCAGTGGAGGAGTCCCAGGCCGGTTTACCCTCTCGCTATCCTTGTAGAACACTGAGTAAAATTGGGTCTGTTCCGGCCCAGGAAAAAGGGGAACAAGGCAGTCTCCGTGCTCTGCTGTCTGGCGGGCGGCCCCCTTAGTGCATCCACTGTGTCTTGCCTGGCTGACCCGTCTCACTTCCTATTGTGACAAGGATTTGCCTGGAGCAGGTGCCCTTCTTATTCTCTCCTAGTCTCTGATCATGGTGTTTGCTCACCTGGTGCACACGCAGCTGGAACCCCTTTTGGAGTTCCTGTGTAGCCTCCCGGGACCCACCGGCAAGCCCGCCCTGGAGTTCGTGATGGCCGAGTGGACGAGCCGACAGCACCTGTTCTACGGACAGTACGAAGGCAAAGTTAGGTAGGACCCTGTCTCTCTTCTGGATCTTCTGCCCCCACTCACATTTGACTTGAGCTGTTTTGTTTGATGTATCAAGCTGCCCCTTGTATCCCCTTTTCTTTCTTGCTTGCTAACCTGCACATTTGAATGTCATATTGAAATCCCCAAAAACAGCCACACAGTAGACCATATATTTCTGACACCTGCTGGCTAGACAGCCTCCTCTGCAACAGACTTCACCCAGCTAAGTACTGCTACTGACTTATTCTCCTTTATAAACCCAAGCCTTCAAGTCCCGGCTGTTCAACTTTGTGGCCTCGACTTTGATTCCACTGGGTCTCATCACCCTGTTCCGCCGTACGGGGCAGACAGTCATTGTGATGCTTCCCCACCCCAGCTGTGTTCGCAGATTGCCCATCTCATTAGACCATCTCATGAGCTGGTCCCATTTTCAGCTGAACACATTATCTCTCCTAATTAGTTATGAATAGAATTTTCACCATCAGAGAGAGGGTCTCAGGGCATAATGGCCGGCATAATGGTCCCTGGGGTACACTCTACATGGTGGCTGATTGACCTTCTCTGGCTCCTCCCCGCCAGTTCTGTGGCTCTGTGTAAACTGCTCCAGCATGGCATCAATGCGGACGACAAACGGCTCCAGGATATCCGCGTGAAGGGAGAAGAGATCTACAGCATGGACGAGGGCATCCGCACCCGCTCGAAGTCAGCCAAAAGTAGGTGGTGCTGCTGCCCCTCCAGGACCTTCCCTGCAGAGGCTAAGGCTGCCTGGGGTGGAGGGCAGGGTGGACAGTGATCTGTAATTTTTTTTTTGTCCTGGGGTTTGAACCCAGGGCCTCGTGCTCTGCAAGTGCTGGACCACTGAGCTGCACCCGCAGCCCGCTTTTTACTTTTTGAGACAGGGTCTCACTAAGTTATGCAGACTGCCTCTGGTCTTGAACTTGCGATCCTCCTGCCTCAGCCTCCCAAGCTGCTGGGATTACAGGCGTGCGCCACCGCACCCGGCTGTGATCTGTATTTTTAAATCATAATTCTTAGTGATGGGTTTGGTAAAGAAGCAGAAAACTGTAGGCAAACAATGGATCAGGATATATGGGTCTTTCCTATTGTTGAAAATTGAGAAAAATAGTCTTAGGTCCCAAGGATCCCCAGCTTCCAGCTTCATTCTGGGGTTTTGACACACAGATTCAGCAGGTCTGTATTAGTAGGTTTTCTTTGGCCTGTGACTCCAATGAATTGTAGGCAGAACTGAGGTTTATAATCACCTATGCTCTTACAAACTAAATCCTGGGGGCTGGAATGCATGCCCTATACAGTTATTTGGTTTCACAGCTTTATTACTGGCTCTCTTATATCTCTTAATCCCTGAACTTTCTTATGTCTCCCAACTTCTGAACTGTTGATAATGCCAAGCAGAATAAAGTTATTTAACTTTAGCCCACTGTAAGCGTTGGGGTTGTAGCTCAGTGGTAGAGTGCTTGCCTGGCATGCATGAGACTCTAGGTTTGCTCCCTAGCATCATAAGAAAACTTGAAATCCTTCTGTGGTGGCTGAATACAGTCAGGGGTGGGCGAGAGCACCCAAGGGATGGTGAACTGTGGTGAGTGGCCCCACAGGGGGATGAGGACTCTGTCAGAATAAGCCCAGGGACAGTCTGACTTGAAGGCTTTTCCTTCCTCCCCAGATCCAGAGCGCTGGACAAACATTCCTTTGCTGGTCAAGATCCTGAAGCTGATTATCAACGAGCTCTCCAACGTCATGGAGGCCAACGCCGCTCGCCAGGCCACTCCTGCTGAGTGGAGTCAAGGTGCAGCGGGCCCTTACTCCCAGGAGATGCCAAGATGTTGTTGTTGTTAGGTGTCATCTAGTCAAGTCCAACTCATAGTGACCCGATGTACAACAGATCAAAACACTTCCCGATTCTGTGCCAGGCACACGATCTTATTTATGTTTAAACCCATTGTTGCAGACACTGTGTCAATCTATCTGGTGGAGGGTTTTCCTCTTTTGCGTTACCTGCCACTCTCCCAAACATGATGTCCTTCTCTAGGGATTGATCTCTCCTGACTACATGTCCGAAATATGTAAGATGCAGTCTGACCATCCTTGCTTCCAAGGAGCACTGTGGTTGCACTTCTTCTAGGACAGATCTGTTGGTTCTTTTGGCAGTCCATGGTATACTCAATAGGCATCTCCAGCACCATAATTCAAAAGCATCCATTCTTTTCCTGTCTCCCTTGTTCAATGTCAGCTTTCACAACCATATGATGCCACTGAAAATACCATGGCATGAGATCAATTTACACATGGCTTATTCAATCGCTGATTTAGAAAGAAAAAACATGTATTGAATGGCCACTCTGGCCAGCACTGTCAGGTCTGCCTTATGAAGTCTGCCAGAAGCTGGGGGTGGGACAGCCAGGAGGCAAGCCGTCTCTGCCCTTCCTTCTTGGAAGGTTTGGCTCTTGTGTTCACACATACAGGGAGGGTTTGGCCGTCCCTGGTGCTCTGCCTCTAGGGATTAAGAGCCACATTCAGGAGTCCTCTGGGCCGTTCCGTTCCAGCCTGTTTGGATTTGGGGAAGGAAGTGCTTGACTGGGCTTCAGCTGCTTTTTCTCTCCATGCAGATGACTCCAATGATATGTGGGAGGACCAGGAGGAGGAGGACGAGGAGGAAGAGGAGGGCTTAGCTGGCCAGCTCTTATCTGACATTCTCGCTACAAGTAAATATGGTAAGCGGCTTGAGAAGAGAGCAGCCGTGGTAAATACATTTCCTGGCCCCCTGGTGCCGAGACAGGGTGCCCAAGAAGGGAATGGTGGGCCTACAGGGATGCTCCGTGCACTTTTGCCCCTCTGCCTCCATGGTGTGGTGGTGAATCGCTGCCCAGGGCCTGGTCAGGTCCCTGCCCTAACGTGCCCTGGGTTGGCTGTGTCTGACAGAGGAGGATTACTACGAGGATGACGAGGAAGACGACCCCGACGCCCTGAAGGACCCTCTCTACCAGATCGATCTGCAGGTGAGAGTGTCCAGAGAGCTCCCAGGCCACAGAGGTGGGAATAGGGGACCCGTTCATATCCTGCATGGGAGCCTCCAGGGAGGGGGCTCCTGTCTTGCCCGGGGGTCAAGGACTTGCCAGGACGGGCCCTGGGACTTCTCTCCTCGTGTTCTATGTCAGTGCTAACCCAGCTTGTTGACGCTGCTGTGAAAATCCAGAGTGAAACATGAGAGAGAGCCTTGGAAATACTTTGCTTCCTCATGGAATTTTGTCCCTTGGTTGTCCCTAAATTAGAAACAATAATATAAAAAACCATCCCTCCGGAGCTGGCATTTGTCTAAAAGGCAGCATTCTAGCTGGCCGTGGTGGTGCACGCCTATAATCCCAGAGACTCAGGAGGCAGAGGCAGGAGGATCACAGGTTCAAGCCAGGGGCAAGACCCTGACTCAAAATAAAAAATGGGCAGGGGGTGCCGCCCAGTGGTAGAGCACTTGCAAGCTGTGTGCAAGGCCTTGGGTTCAATCTGCAAGTGTTGCAAAAATAAAAATAAAACCCACCATTCCCTGTACCGCCTGGGGATAGTTCTTACCCTGGGGTTCATGAACGACCCTTGGAACCCTCAGTCACGCTGCTCCTGTTCTTCCTTCCAGGCGTATCTCACGGACTTCCTCTGCCAGTTTGCTCAGCAGCCCTGCTATGTGGTGTTCTCAGGCCACCTTAACGACAACGAGAGGCGAGTTCTACAGACCATCGGCATCTAACGCGGGGAGTTTCCCGCCTTTGCTCCCCTTCCTGGCCCAGCCACAGACCGTTCTGCAGCCCTCTCTGGCCTTGAGGTGCACTTTCTTCTCAGCCTGGAGTGGCCAGCCGACCCTTGGTCATCAGCCTCTGCAGAGGGACACTGACAGCCCAGACCACACTCACCAGTGCCAGCACTTTGGAACGCTGGGACGTAGGGCGATTCTTAAAGTCCCTGTGAAGACACCCCAGCTCTGGAAGCCTCTTCTCCCCAGCTCTGCCTCCCACCTCTGTTCCTAGAGTCCTCTGCTGGCCAGTCGGAGAAACATTCGTGCCCAGGAAGATTATGGGTTCATGGAGGATTTTACCCCACTTAAGGAGCACAGGATGTCACAACCATTTATATCCTAGGACAGACCTGTCTGCTTTCATAGGACAGCTGATGTGTTCAGATAGGAATCCCCTTGGGAGATGATTATGCTTTCTGCCCCCGACCACAGATGCCCTGGGTTCTCGGTAGGAACAGGCAGGAGATGCTACCTGCAGAGCCCTTTCCAGTGACCGCCCCTCCCTGCCTCCCTCTGGCGACACTAAGGCTCCTCTGTCAAAGGAAGTTATCTTCTTGTTTTTACTTTATTGCATGACACAACCCCTCCCCCAGGCTGTTCCTATATATATATGAACACACAAAAGAAGCCAGACAGATGGCAGTTTGGTTTTCCTTTTTTTAGAAAAAAAAAAAGAGAAAAGAAAAAAAAGAGTTTTTTTTTTTTTTTTAAATATACCTGACCCAACTATATTTAATATGACTCTCCCACACATTACCACAGAGTCTGATCTTCAGAGGTCACCCCCTGCCTCTCAGGAATCCTCTAAAGTGGTTAAGTTGTAGCCCTCAAATTTGCAACATGTATTTTTCTAGGACAGTAAAGTAATCTTTACAAATGAATTTAGTCTGCATGGTATAAGGTGTCGCAGCACCTCTGCCTTCTGTTTCCTTCAGAAGGAAAATAAAAATGTAAGCTGGTTGCAGTGGTGCACACCTGGAATACCAGGCACCCAGGAGGCTAAGGCAGGAGGATCACAAGTTCAAGGCCAGCCTGGACAACTTAGTGAGACCCTTTTTCCAAAAAAAAAAAAAAAAAAAGTAAAAAGGAGAAAAAAAAGATTAAAAGGATTAGGTAGAATCTGTTCAAACATTCTAGTGCAATTTGACAAACTTAGCTCAAAATAATTCTTAGCTGGCCTCATTCAGTCCAAAATATTTAAGGAAACTGGCCATGCAGCTGAGTGGTAGAGGCTTTTCCTACCATGTGCAAGGCCCTGGGTTCAATCCCCAGTACTGCAAAAATAAAAAGTTTAAGACCGTCCCTTAGTTTATTTTATTTTTGTGGTACTAGGGAGTTGAACTCAGGACCTTGCACATGCTTTATAAGTGCTCTACCACTGCGCTGCACCCCCAGCCGTTTTTTGTTTTTTATTTTGGGGTAAGGTGTCGCTCTGTGACACAGGCAGCCTCTGGCCTCAAACTTAGAATCCTCCTACCTCCACCTCCCACGTTGCTGGGATTACAGGTATGTGCCACCATACTTCCTTAATTGGATTTTAATCTGTTGTGGTTTCAGAGAGTAAATGAGGATTTAAAAAGATCAAAGAGAGGGAGGTAAAGCCCAGTAGTCCCTTTCTTTGGCAGTGTCTACATCTGGTACCTCATTTTTAATAACCACAAAATATTCCTTTATGGTGATGTTCTCACAAAAAGGAAATGGTATATAAAGTAAATTTGGATCTCCATTCTTAAGGAGATGGTCCCACTATGGGACATTCTATAGGACTTTTATGGAAGCCTTTGTCTGCTTTTAAGGATGTTGTGGGGCTGTGGTTTAGTTCAGTTGGTAGAGTGCTACTCTGCTTTTTGAGCCCCTGAGTTCCATCTCCACCACTGAAAAACTGGGAGAAGGACCTGGCATCCCACTCCTGAAAACAATCAGCCATCGAAAACCCTATGAACAGCTGAGAAACACTGACATAGTGCAGGGGAATGTTTCGTTCTGTTGTACACAGGGTCACTATGCCAAGGACGTTGTAGCTAGTAATGCTTTCTTGCCGCTAGGTGTCTCTAGTGTTCAGCTTCCATGGTGAGGTGGGTGGAATTTCAGTTTCTATCTTTGAGAAGCCTGAGGGTGTGTGATCTCGGCTTTCTGCTGCCAGCCAGATCCTGAATCTCATACTGCCTCTGTCCTTGCTGCTTCTCCCCTGGAGTTGGGAGCCACGGATAAGGGGCAATGATGGTGTGTCTGGCTAAGTGGTGCCCAGAAAACCACAGTGGAGCCTTGCTCCATAGTTGACCTCAAGGTAGTGCCTGTTGGGTTTGGTGGTGAAGGCAGGAGGCGCTTCCACAAGGTTAGGTTGCCTAGTGCTTCCGGCACCAAAGAATGGTCTCACAGGAGTAGAACTGAGCTGCTGAGTTTGAGAAGGCTTGGGTCTCCTAACACATAAACCAAATGTTGTGGGCCTCATTCTGAGGCTGCTGATTAGGTCCGCCTGTTTCTACTGCCAAATGGGATCCTTCCTAAGTCTCTTGGCCAGGGCCTCCTCTTCCTGCTCTCCTCGTGCTTATTGAGAGGAGACTGTGCTCCTGCCTTAGGAAAGCTTGAGTCTTAAGAAAATATCCTAATGTCATTTAGGGGCCACTCTGGCTGACAGACACAGCTGTGGCTAAGAATGGAGGGTCTTAACCGCCAATGTGCTGCTACTTCCTTGTGTTTTTAGAGCACTTAAACTTTACAGCAGATGCACAGAGTGGGTATTCCCATCCTGTCAAAGAGGAAAAGAGTTTGGAGAGACTGTCAGTAGGAAGGGACAATCTCTCTTGGCAGGCAGTGATATGACAGCAGGTTGAACCCTAGCTCCTATTTTGTCTCCTGTCTTTGGCAAGAGACATCTAGCTGGAGTCCGAAAAGGGAAGGAGATCAAGAAAACCCCAGTGAGGTAATGAGAGATCCTGCAGGTTCCTGACTGGTGAAGCAGCAGCTAGGACACCAAGGGGTTCCCGGGAGTTGGCTGAATTCTTGGTGAGAAAATAGAGGAAGCACTACAAGACAAGGAAAGCAGACAAGGGCCCAAGAAAGGAAGCTGCTATCGCAAGTTACTGGCTGGGAAGTGCGAACCTCCAACAAAGGATCCAAAGGCAGATGAGTCAGAGTGACGCGAAGAAGGAATCGCAGCGGGTTAGTAGATGTTCCTTCTGCGCCGAAGAGCGAGTGAAGGCAAACTGGCCTCATAGCCTTTAGTGTTGTTAACTAGGTGGGATAACACGGACACTGTGCTCCTAAGTCAAAGCATCAGGAAGATGGAGAAGTAACTGGTCGCCCGCTAAGCAAACACCGTGTTCTCCCACTCTCTGGTTTGCCGTGCCCCAGGGCTCTGCCCTTGACCCCACCTTGGATGTTAATGACGGGTGTGTTTCTTTGTGCGTTACTCATTCCAAAACCTTTCACGCCATTTACAGAAGATACAGTACCAGATAAGAGAGGAATGCTGATCAAATTTTAGCTGGAGGAGGCCTGGCAAGGAGAAGGAAGGGTGATATTCAGGATCCAAATACCTACAAGCGGAATCTAAATGTGAGGTGGTAGGGTACTTGCTTAGTGTGTGTGAGGCCTTGGTTCAGTCCTCAGGGCTGCAACATACGTGTGTGTGTGTGTGTGTGTGTGTGTGTGTGTGTGTGTGAACGCAAGGCAGTTTTAGTAAGAGTGTTGGCAGGAGTATCTATGTGTAGGCGGAGGATTATTGAGGGCCTTGCTCTCACTAAGAATGTTGTGTGGTGGTAATAACGCCGGGCTAGTGGTGTGTCCACAAAACTGCATGGTCCTGGGCTGGAGGAGTAGAAACAAGTGGTCTGGTCTCGACTGGAAGATCTTTGACCTGTGTCCGTCAGTGGCCCTGGTTGCCGTGTTCCTTTCTGGTGCTCAGCAAGAGGCTCCCTGGCAAGTGATGCTCCGCAAGAGGAAAACCAAGACCTAAACTGTGTGGAGGGAAAGAAGTGTGAAGTGGCTGAGAATGCTGAGCTCAGGACACTGCTCTAGAAATGTACAGGACTGAGCCAGGCACCGTGGCACAGCCCTGTAACCCCAGCACCTCAGGGGGCCGAGGCAGGAGGATTACGAGTGCCAGGCCAGAGGCAGCCTGTGAACACAGTGGGACCTTGTCTCACAATAAAAATGAAAGAGGGCAGGGTTGCCGTTGAGTGGTGGCGCACTTGCCAGCGTGTGTCAGGCCTTGGGTTCAACCCCCCAGTACCGGGGTGGAAGATGTAAAGGGTTGTGCAGTAAAAGCCATACTGTCCTCTCCCACCCCAGCCAGGCAGACCTATTACAGATAAGGAGACAGCAAGGGGAAGGTGGCTTCGGGCTGTTCTGTGTGGGTTTCAGTGAGCGCTGATTCACTGCTAGCCATGCGAGGCTCGTGTGAGATGCTGCCGAGGCTTGGGCGTGGCTCACGGAGCTAGGCTAGGGGGAGATCAGAAACCAACAGTGCAATAAGAGGAGGAGGCGCTGTGAGAGAAGTAAGTACAGTTCATCTCCATGACCCCCAAAAGACAGGCTAATGGCAGCTGGGGTGGAAGCCAGGTAAGGTAGCACAGAGAAGGCAGCCCTCGAACAGAGCACTTGTGAGGGGCTGAAGTGCTTGGTAAGACTTCAGGAACTCGAAACATCCGTGACTGCGAAATGATTCTGTTTGGACACTCTCACGTAGGCCCCCTCCTAGCCTTACAAAGCAGTCATCTTGCTCACCTCGTTCTACAGGTTGATGGAAACCGAGGCAGAGAGATACCAACACTGCCCACCAGCGTGAGATGATCCCAGCAGCTCGTACTTACCGCCCCTTCTGCCTTGCCTCTCCTGTGCATTTGCCAGGCAGATGAGGGTGGCGTAGCATATTCTGGAGAAAAAGTATTTAAGAAAAGATAATCGTGAACCATTGCATTTTCAGAGCTTACAAGCACATTAAAAGTGTTAGCAGAGCTGGGAGTGTGACTCGGGTAGAGCGCTTGCCTAGCATCCATGAGGCTCTGGTTCTACTCCCGGCACCCACCCCCAAAATGAAAGTACTAGAACATGAGGTTCGTGGGGGCCAGAAATAAAGCTGTAAGTTCAAGTGGAGGCCACATGGTGAAGGGTCCTATGAGGCTTGCTTTCCCTAGAGGATGGGAGGCCACCTGAGAGTTTGAAGCAGAGCAGTGACTCGGGCAGATGTTCCGGTGTCGATACAAAGATAACTAGAAGGGCATCCTGGTGCCTGGGCACAAGGGGAAGGAGATGAGAGAGGGGAATGCAGCCTGGCAGCGGCTCCAGGTGGGAGAACCAGGAGCCTCTATGGAGGTCCTGCAGCTGTAGCCCTGTGGCATCCGATCCCATCAGATCTTGGAAGGTAAGCAGGGTC